>JAJIYU010000621.1:0-47309 GCA_030144865.1 Tinospora cordifolia
AAAAAATAAAAAAAAAAAAAAAAAAAAAAAAAAAAAAAATAAAAAAAAAACAAAAAAACAAAAAAAAAAAAAAAAACCCCCCCCCCCACCCCCCCCCCCCCCCCCCCCCCCCCCCAAAAAAAAAGAGCCCTGGAACAATGTCACCTCGGGGCATTGAACGATCCTATATAGATGGGGAAAATCTTCTTTAAGAGGGGTCGGCGCACACCACGCATCTTCCCAGAATCTAACGTGCTTCCTGTCATTTATCTTCCAGGAATACACTTTGAGTACAATGACTGTATAAAATTCCAACAGGATCTGTTTGTAACCTTTGCCTTAAGACTTGTCATCATGCCATTTTGGGAGCGGCTGTGAATACTTGCAATTATTTTACTCCACAATAGAGCTTGAGCCTTAGAAAATCTCGAAAGCCATTTAGCCACTAGGGTATTATTTCTGATTCTTAGCTGAGCTACTCCCAACCCCCCTTCCTCCTTGGATTGACATACCTGTTGCCATTTGAAAAGTATTTGAGCCTTCTAAGCCCCCTTGGACTTCCAGAAAAATCTTCTAAAGCTCCTTTCCAGCTCCTTTTGAACCGCCGCTGACATTTGGAATATTGATATATAGCATTTTGGAAGAGCCTCCATCACAACTTTGATGAGAAGGAGGCGGCCTCCCCTAGATAGATAGCTATTTTTCCGCCCTTTAATTCTCCTCTTTATTGTTTGCACAACCGGATCCCAGAAAGAAATACTCCTAGGATTTTTCCCCAAAGGGAGACCAAGATATTTTATGGGCCACTTGGTCACAGGAATGCCGAAGATCTTATTTGCTTGCTTCATTTCTTCATCGTTAATGTTTACACCTGCCACTTGGCTCTTGAGGAGGTTTATCTTCAAACCAAAAATTAGAGAGAAGTTTTCTAGGGCCGGGAGGAGCATTTTCTAGCTCGTTGGGTCATTATTGAGGAAGAAAAGGGCATCATCGGTGTACAAAAGGTGTGATAGGAAAATCTTCTATCCACCTACCTCGAAACCTTGGAGCCCGAATTGTTTAGCCTTTTGCAAGATTCCGTGGAGGCTATCAACTACTAAAATGTACAAGAAAGGGGAGAGGGGATCTCCTTGTCTCAGACCTTGTGAGACTGAGATCTTCTCTCTTGACTGGCCATTCATGAATATTGAGTATGAGACTTTGGAGATGCAATGTTATCCAGCGACACCATTTCTCTCCAAAACCTTTCTTTTTTAACACATAAATGAGGTACTTCCATCTAACTGAATCATACGCGTTAGAGAAATCAATTTTCACCACCAAACCTTCTCTTTTTCTAACTCTATAATCCTCTACCGCCTCATTTGTCATTAGGATGGCGTCAAATATGTGCCGTTATTTGACAAAACCCATTTGATTCTCTGCTACTGTATCCTGGATCACCTCCCTGAGGCGCCTTGCTAGGATGTGACCAATAATTTTGTAAAGGCTAGTTACCAAACTAATTGGCCTATAATCCTCCACCTTCTTCGGGATAATCTTCCTAGGAATCAGCTGTATGTATGTCTTTTTGACACAGTTGTTGATAATACCCGTAAAGTAGAATTCTTCCAAAGTGAGAATGATTTTTGCCTTTAACAAGGCCCAATTCTTTTGATAAAAAAGCATTGTGAATCCATCCGGACTTGGAGTGTTCTCGCCATTGCAGCTAAAACCGCCTCCTTCATGTCCTCTTCTGTGAATGACCTCTCCAGCCAATTCTTCTGCTGTTTTGATATGGGGCACCAATCTACTCCATCAATCACCCATTTCGGACCTTTGCCTTTAGAATATAAATTTGTGAAGTATGTGATGATATGCTGCTGAATGTCTCGCTCATCCTCGATCGTGTTCCCGCCCTCTCCTTTAATTTTTGTGATGAACGGCCTCTCCCTTCAAATTGACAGCAATCTGTGAAAGAACTTCGAATTGGTATCATCCTCCTTAGCCCACTTCATGCGGGCTTTCTGTCTAGCCTCCTTGTCAACTTTGTTTTCAATAGTAATTATTTCCTACAAGACTCTAGCTCGCATTTCTTTATCCTCCAGGGTGCTAAGGCCTTGCTTTAATCTGCGATCCAACTCCTGAAGCCTGAGGGACAACTCCTTTTTTGAATTCTCATCAGCATCCTAGAAGTTCCTACTCTAAGCTTTTAAGTCTAACTTCAACTGTTTGAGTTTCTGCATAAATCTATATCCTGGCGAGTTCCCATGGGACGGTTTGTTCCACCAAGTGCTCATGTTGCTCTCAAACTCTTTCCTGTCCATCCAGGAATGCTCAAATCTGAAAGGGGTCGGACCCCAGCGTCGTGGTTAAGTGTCCAAAAGGATAGCCAATGATCAGAGGTGCTACGTTGGAGAGTAGTATGATGGCTGGCCGGGAATAAGTTATCTCAATCTGTGCTAATGAGGAAGCGATCCAGTCATGATAGGGTTGCTTGATCACGGTTGTTGGACCATGTGAACCTTGTATTTTGCAGATCAATATCCCTCAAGTGCAGCTCATTGATTTGATCATCAAACTGTTTCATGCCATAGGACGTAGCAGAATAGTGAATCTTCTCCTCCATACACCTGATGGCATTAAAGTCCCCACCTATACACCATGGCCCCGAGAAGATTGTAGAAAGAGCTGCCAGCTCATCCCAATATTTTCACAAACTATTTGCTCATTCAAGTGAGGAAACTCATAATTAAAAAAAATCTATATATATATATATATATATCTGTGTGTGTGTGTGTGTGTGTGCTCGCGTGCGTGCGTGAGTTGGTTTGGTTGCTTACAACCCCTATTTGAAACTTCTCTCTTCACAATCTCTTGGTCTCTCGCTCTCGATCATCTCTTTCCATGTGCCAAGATCTATTTAAATACCTTAAAATTTTGAGGGGATATGCATCTTTCACACGTGTGACGACAGGCGAATTTGTTGGGGAAAGTGGTAAGCAATAGTAGCGGAGCATTAACGAGAGATTTCCATGAGAAATGGCTATTCAATTTTAAAGACTGTTTGTAATGATTAAATCTATTACTTAACTTAATTGACCCCAACAATTTGAGGAAAATAGGTAACTCGTTTTGTTCCCTAGAGATTAGAGATCTAGTGAAATGAAAATTCCAAGATAAGCTTGAGGTGTTCGAACAGATAAAGTTAGAGATTGGCTGATCATGTAGTGATGATAATCTAAATAAAAGTGGAAAAGAAAGTACTTGAAGCAATCCATGTATCCTTTTAGACAAGGAATGAAAATTCGACTTTGCCCAAACTTTGATATTTGAAAATTAGAATTAATTCGAAGAGTTCGAAAAGTTTGAAAGAATTTTTATAAAAGTTTGTCAACTTAGAAAAGTTCAAAAAAATACTATGTAAATGTTAAAATATGCCCAATTTCTATTGAAAATGATGAAAACAAATATAAATAAAGTATTTTACATATAAAAGTGTATATATAATGGTTCTGAATGTATATTTTAACATTAACAATGTGTAATGCACATCGTGCATGTTAATTTAAAATTGTTATAAAAAAAAGAAAGAAAAACTTATAGTCAAATCCTAATGGTTATGCAAACATAAACCCTAGTTTAATTGATCGTTGGCTCACTAGTCGCTGCAAGCGTAAATATATTCGATCTTCTCTATCGATTACAATAGATAACCTTCATTTCTCTTTATTCTCTCAACGCCTCTCTTCTTAGTCTCTCAGCTATGTTTCTTTTTTGTTTTTTCTTTTTATCGTCTCCTTTAGGCTACAGTTTGCTCTTTTTTCTCTTGGATAGCCGCTTGCCAGTTGCGCATATCTCACTTTCAATCTTTTTCATTTATATAGAAAGATTCTTTTTTCAATCTCTATGATTATACAAAAGAATATTTGTGCACCACAGAGGTTCTTTCATAAGTTTTGCCACTTTTATGCATTTTTTGGGGCAAAAGTTGTAGAAACTTCAATTTTAGGTAAACTTCATTGATTTTTATGAAGATTTTGTTGAAATTTTATAGTTTTATAATTATAGGTGAACTTTGCTTCGATTGTACAAAATATCTAATTAATTTGGATAATTTCGTTGAAATTCGGTTAGTTTTTTATACCATGCTCCCTAAAGTAAAAGGTTTCCTCATCGCCGAATAAAGTTTAAATACTTGAATCAACAACCTTTGCCAATGATACAATGAATTTCCACGCCGACAATAGGACAAGCTCTTTAACCCCTATTTCTGCCATTGTGGTTCATCCAATGTGCCTCTTCGTACCTATTGAGCACCACCTTTGCCTATGAAGCTACCTTACAATGGAGAAACCTCGAATGCCAATTCAGACGCAATCCGTTGTTTTTACTCCCTAGTCATTAATTCCCAAGCTACCACTCTCTGTTGCTAATTGTAGGGTCCTCCAAATGTCAAGTAGGGTAGAGTAGAAAGAAAGAGATGAGAAAATAAAACCTTGTGTATTTATTCAATGACTTGCGTTTACAACCTATACAATTTATAGCAAAAAGATAGATCAAAGAAATTATTGACTGATTGTCATTGATATAGACTAATTACTTTATGAAAGGGTGTGAATAAATCTCATCAGTTACATAATTAAGGGAATAATTCAAGAAATAAATGCATTGAAATACAAAATCAAATTGAAATCTAAACCATTAATGTGTATTATGTGCTGCATCATTACCCTTGCATCAAGGCTCTGTCAAATTTTCTTTTGCTAACTTAAATGTAAACATGAGCAAATGAACAATAACATGGTGCAAATTGAGAACTTGGAATTCCAGGTCAATGTGTGGAAGTCTAAAAGTTTATTTGTTGTCTTCGTTAAGTCTTTCGCAATACATTTATCTCAAATTAAGGGATGAGAAAAAATAGATTTAGGAGAACCAAGAATGTTTGCCATGAAAACAGAAACAAATTTGTTTGAACCTTTCTTGTCTATTCTTTATCTTTTGTCCAAAGTTTGTTTGCTGTGAATTTCATTTCAGACCCAGATCCCGAGGTCGTATATTTGAAGCCCGATAGACCGAATGTTAGGGGCAATTTGGGAGTCAAATCATCCTATCAGCTAGTTCTTGGGTTTTTGCATCGAAGTGGTGCAATGGATTCTCTGTGTTGGATTGGGTATTAGGATGGGTGATCGATGTTTACACTCTAGCAGGAGAGACCTGTGGATTTTCTCTTGTAAAGTTCTTGTAATTATATTTGTATGAATAAAATTGCTTGTTTCCTCTCCCAAAAAAAAAAAAAAAAAAAAAGAGACACAAGTCCCCAGGTCCAAGCTAGTAATCGTCTCTCTAGGAATTTCCATTTTGCAGCATCTTTGGAATCCAACAACATTGTGGAGTAACCATGTATGGCTTCCTTGAAAATGTTATGTTTTTTTTTCAAATAAATTCTACCATTTCTAATTTTATCACTAATTTTGTAAGTATTATGCTTTCAGGGAGCATAATTCATGCCAAGTTGTGCATTCCATATGTAATAGCCGTTTTATTGACAATCCTTCTTGAAGCTCTTATTAGAAATACTGGGGATGCCATTGCTTTTATAAAAGCTTCTGGAGCCTTTTGCAAGCATTTATTGTCAATTTTATATCCATTCTGATTGTTCTTATTTCCCAAATGTAGGTAGCAATCCACATCCAAAACTTGCTGGTGCTGTTCTTGTCTGTTCAGTACCTCCCTCTGGGAACAGGTGATAGCTCTATGCTATATGCTTTGGATTTCTCTTCCTTGACATGCACTGATGGACCGTGACTAATTATATATTACTTTTTCCAGTGGGTTAGTATCTAGATACCTCTTCTCTAAACCTATTGCTGCTTTTAAGGTACATATTTTAAGTTTTCTCATAGTGCAGTAAGCATTTATATGTTTTTTGATATCTTAGTACCGTTTTGTTTCCTCTATTAATTATTACTTCTAGGTTTTTTTTTTGAGGTTTTGGATTCAAGCCTTGTTGAAATCATTTGTTTGATCCACAGTTAAACAACTAATAGAGAATGTGCATATTAGACCAAATTAAATCTGAGACCAATTTGAGCTCTGCTAATACGATATTAGATTATAAAGGAACCCAATTGCTATCCTAACAATTTAAACATTGATATGGAAAACACATGCTGCTACACTCTATATCCTGTTCACTTCACTGGCACATCTTTACTTATAGATGCTTCTCTCTATTGCAGAAAAGAAAATTTTGTTATTTGATATCACAATGATGAAAAATTAATTTTCATCTTTATCACTTTATCATCTTTGCTAATTTTGGGAAGCTGGAAAACTTATTCCACTACTGCGACTCAATCAGGATAATTTTAGCAACAAATTTCCTATTTCCCAGTCAGCTCAATCTGACCCAATAGAATTTTATTCCCTAACTTCCTTCTTTTTCATTTTCTTCTTTCTTCCAATCAGGAGCCATGCTTTTACTAGCATTTAATTGACATGCAATCCTTATTCAGGTGACCCTTAGCTTGGCTGCAAAAGGTTTTGCAACTTCGCTGCCTCTTTGTAAGGAAACGTTTTTCTCAAAAGAGATGGAAGATCACCTAGTTCAGAGGTTTGCCCATGGAATTTTTCCTTCTTTTCTGTTACCTGACTTGGAGTAATTGATAGTATATGCATATGAATACCTCCCTATTTGCAAGTTAATGAAAGTAGGTAATTTTTGGTGCTACCATTTGTTCATCCCATAAAGATTTTGATGTGTTACTTAATTGAATTGCCTCAACATTATAATCTTTATTGAAAAATGTCTAGACAACATTTGAACATACTCTAACCTCATAGTCGTTAAATTGAATCATCATGTATGTGATGTGTTCCAGTGTGCTAAGCTAATGCTGACAACAATGCTTGAAACCACACTAATCATATTCAAATTGTGCCCTTTGCATGGAGAGCTCAAGTTTGGTCTTCTTTTTCTTCTGTCACAGATATCAGGAGCTCATGAAGGAAAGTTCAAGAATGCCATTGTTTGATCTGAAGAAGCTTAACACGTCACTACCTGTTCCTTCAGTTCCAAAATCTTCTGTTAACATCCTTGTAGTTGGTGCAAGAAATGACTTCATTGTGGTGAGTCTACTAATTGTGTTGCTTGTAGCATCATAATTTTGAATTGATAGCGGATAAATGGTTGTGAGATAGACTAGGAGTAAAGCACCTAACATTCACTTCAGAGAGAGGTCTCAAGTTTGAGTTTATGTTTCTCACCATTTGTTGGCCAACAACAATACTATTAGGTCATGTCTGGCCCGATGAGAGTATTGTGAGTGGGTCGCTGAGACCATTTATCTCAAAATAATAAACAAACAAATGAATAAATAATATTAATTTTTAAAAAATGGTGAGACCAAAGATCTCAAAAAATAAAGAAACAAACAAATAATGAAAATTCGAAAAAATAGTGATCCCTAGTTCAACTCAATGTTACCTTTTTTTGGAAATTATTTGGAGCCAGCTACATGAATATTTGTCTTCTACTTCCCTCTATGAAGGGCTAAATTCTTTGCTACCATTTATGTACATGCCTAGAGGTCATATTCAAATTTTAGGAAACTGAGACATGGCTATTCTATATGCGGTTTGTTTATTTATTTATTTAATTGCTTTGTCCCTTTCATTTAAGTGAATTTTACTTGTCATTATTCTCACATGGCTTCCTCTTCTTTCTATTAGAAGGATATACAAATTAATATCCTAAAAAGTATAAAAATGTTGGGACACATCCTATACCCATCTTATATCATGGAGGGTAGAACCTGCTTAAAATAAAAAGCCCAGATAACATATATTGAGTAGAATTTTTGTTCATGATACCGTAGAATTATAACATATTGTCCTTGTTCTCAACTTTGCCAATTCTTGCTACATCAGATATTTATGTATTTCTTTCATGCTCTTTGATATTAAGAGTCAACCATTGGGTGGACTTACAAACTTCGGTGTTTGCAGGATGATGAAGGGCTTTGTGAAACAGCCAGGTTTTATGGTGTGACACCAATCTGCATTGAAGGGGTTGCCCATGATATTATGTTGGATTGTTGTTGGGAGAAAGGAGCACAAGTAATCCTGTCTTGGTTAGATAATTTGAATGGGCATCCCTTGTAATCAATCTTGCTCTGCGTTCAAAATATATAAAGAGATTTTTATTTTTTTTTGTGGGTATGATCCAACTAGAATCGATCTCCAGTGTTCCATCTTTATCATTACTTGAACATGATTTGAAGCAGAAACATCAAATTATTTTGTTTTGTTTCCTTTCACAAAATCACTGTTGAATAAAAGATTGCGAATATATTTTCTGTTTCATCGGAATAAATAGCAAACCATTTTTGACGTGGGTTTATTATCTGATTTTTTAAAATCCAAACCAATACCACCCAAATCAAGTGAAATGCAAGAACTTTTCATTCAAAATTTGATGACGATAATGGTGACAATTCGTGTAATCGTGTCACAAATGATTTATGTAGTAAGTGAGTTGCACTCATAATTTTAAATTCAAATTTGACTTATTTATTAATTATATTAAATTTAAATTCATTTATTAATCCTGTGTACCTATATATAATTTATTTAATTTTTTGTAACTAATTTTTAAAATAATTTTAAAAATATAAAATGTAAATGATTTATTTAAATTAAATTAAATTAAAATTTATTTTTTTAAAGAATTTTATAACTATATTATTAACATAGTAATAAATATATTAATTTTAAATTAATTTTTTTATGATTTATTTTTTAATGTTTTATAATTATGTTATACATGCTATTTTGGAGTTTTTAAAATAATTTGTTTATGATTCAAATTTTAGTCGTATTTAATTATGTTAAACTTGTTTTTACTTAAACCTATTTATGCCAAATCATATTATGTCACACGTTGTCATTATTAAATTACAGTAAATTATATATGAGAAATCCTTTTCTACCATGGTAATTCTTACTTAAAATTTTTTTAATTTGCAAGTTTTGCCTACTTAACAGGTGCCCTTTTGAACAAGATTAATCTTTTTAGACTAAGGATCTGCTAAAAGCTTCGACTAGTGTTTTTAAGGCCATGCCTAGCCAACCGTGGGGAATTTTAAGGAGAAAATGCCTAGACGTGCTTTTCAGGTAGAGAAATTATGTGAGTATTCAAAAAGTTTTAAGGGTTTTTCTCTTTTTCTTTCTTTTTTTTTTTTTTTTTTTTTTTTGAAAAAAAAACTCGAAAGCAGGATTATCTTTTAGTGGTAAGCCCTCAAACGTTTTCCATGCAAGGTCATTCTTCATTTGCTTCATCTAGGAAAAGTCGTATTATAAATAAATAATTATTTTATCAACTATGCCATGTCTAGGATTCTTCTGTGCTTACACGCAGTAAATTGCCTAAAAATGATCTTGACGCCTTGAAAACCCTATTCCCAGCAGAGACGGATCGAAGTCGTTCTAGTTTTAATAACTTGAATCTGGAACCCAAGCACTTATTGTTCCCTGTTCATGCATGTGCACAACACGCTGTTGGACCATGAAAATCCATTTGGGCAACCTAGCTAGCTGAGCTGTAGGTAGCCAAACAGGACTTTAATGGAAAACTTAAAGTTGAAACCCAGTTTGTGCACGCTTCTCAGCTGCATGTCTTGCTTTCTTTCTTTCTTTCTTTTTCTTTAATTCTGTACTCATGTTCTGCAACAGCTAAACTTTGATAATACTAGACGGAAGCACCAATCCTGTTGCGCCACATCAATACCCACAACTTCCAAATCCTTTTCACCAACAATAAAAATGCCTTCTTATTTTTTCTTTCTTGTGAAATCCCTCTCAAAGACGATAATGACTTTGAAATTTTGATCAAAAGCTTTCTCAAACATACACATTTTTAACAATTCATGTGAAACCGCATAGTTCGCCCATGAACGAACTCATGAAAAATCTAGCGGCTCTAACTGTTTCTCATCCAAAAATTGTTTAAGGTTTATAGTTAAGCACTTAAGGTTTTCTTTCTTTCCTTTTCCTTTTATTTTTTTTGGGGGGGGTTAGGGGAGGGAGGGGAGGGAAACTCATAGGTCTATTTCAGCAAAAGGTGTGTTGTTACATATATCACTATCAAGTTCTTGTCATCATCCTTGGCAATTATTAAAACCAATGCACCATTCTATGAATGAGAGTTTCATTTTTAATTTTTCCTTTGGTTTCTTATCTATTTCAGCAAGCACGAGTGGTAATAGTGATTAGGATTTTGTTATCTGAAATGGGCATTTTGACAACCCCCCACCACAAAAAAAAATAAATAAATAAATAAAGGGAGAGCAACATCCCCTAGTAAAGTAGTAATGGAGGTGCTGACCCAATGTGGAAGTCTCCTTCCAACAAGTTAAAGAAAACACTCCTCCACTGGTACACCCCCTTTGGCTCTCTTTCCATCAATTCCTCTAACTATTCTCATTTCACCTATTTTTATGCGTTCCTTAGTCCTCACCCTTCTTCTCTCAAGGCCAATAACCATCAGGAAAGTTCCTGTTTTTATTATATGTACAATTCTTAGCTCAATAATAAGAATAAAAACATAATATGCATAACTAAGTAACAAATTTTAAGAGTTATACTAAAGAAGTATTTTAATTTATTAGAGCATCTCTAACCTTTTACTTAAACATAATATAATTTTTATATAAATTTAACATCAAATTAACTAAGAATTCTACTTTTTGTTGTTCATATTTTATTGCGTAAAATAAATATAAGATATGAACTCGTTAGATATGAATAATAAGATTCTACAGATACAAAACTAATTTCAATAAACGTATTGAACGTTTTTGTAACCCATTACATTACTTTTAACATCATTTATATTTTTGTATTGTTATTATTTTATGACATTTTTACCTACTCTTAAAATAAAAAAGCAAGAAAATTAAAAAAAAGAAAAAGAAAAAGAAAGGCACCTATACAAAACAGTGTCATGCCGTGCCTAAGCTAAAAGGGTGTAAGCTTTGAAGCTGGCTTAGAGCAAACCAACCTAATACTATTTCTAGCACAGTATCAAAATGGCGCCACATAAGAGATATCTTTTAGAAAACATTGTGAAATTATAATATTATATAAGATTTAAGTATATTCCTTTTGGGCACTTCAAAGAAACAAGCCCTTTGTCTTCAAACATGAATGTAAAAAGAAAGAGGGTTGGAACAGGCTCTCAGTCAAATTTAGCTGCAGTGAGACATAGTTGGCAGATCTTGTGTGACAATTATATGTACATGTTGTGATTCTTGTGAAACAAGAACCCTTATTGGGAACTTCACTGTTCTTGCATACCAAAGACATCTTGCTTTATTTTATTACTATTATTATGTTTTTTTAAATTATTTGTACAAACCCAACTGGAAACTGCCAATAAAACCCCACGTTTTGATAGACCCCCTGTTTTAATTTTAATATATCTTTGTACATTTTGTTTCAGTCAAACACGTCTCGTTTACAAGACTAAGGAATCTTGAGAGCCCCAGAAAAATGAATGAAGCTTTCCCAATAAAGACGCCCAGTTTTTCCTCATTTTTTTCAAAGATTAAGCACACTTCCATATCCCTTAACTAGTCCAAAAATCTCATATATATATATATATATATATATATATATAATAAATATACAAACTTGGCACAGGTCAAGAAAGAGCTAATCCAACACTTAAAGGGTCGTACTCAGTTTGATCAACTGTATCTTTCTAAGTTATTAATTGTTTCATTAACCTCCCAATATGTTGTATTTCAAGGCCCAAGAAATGAATTCAAGGTGGTGCTGATTCAACAGCTACGATTTGTATATTTATGCAATTACAATATTTATATTAATTAAAAAATTTATTACACATTTTAAACAAATAAAATAAAAGATGACTGATAAATAACATAAACAAACAAATAATGTTTGCGATGAGGTTCTAACACAAGACCTAAAAAGTTCACTTTGGTACTATATTAAAAATCATTTAATCCAAAAGTTTTAGCTATTAGATACGAATCCAATCATATATATATATATATCAATGGATAGTAGATGGATTAATAATAATACTAAATTGATCAAAATCAATTAGGATTTTTATCATCTCATTAACTTTGTTCTAATTAATGATATTCCAAGGTTTAAGAAATGGAAGTTAAAATTGTTAATGGATTTAGTTTGTTTTGAAAGATACTAAAGTTATTTAAAAAAAAAAAAAAGAAATATATTTAATTAAGTAGAACTAGAAATAGGTGGGTCTGTCTATGAAGAGGTGGATAGTGAATGTGCTCTATTTTATTTTATTTTTTTTTTCCTAGCAGTCATGCAAGGGTCACTCTTTATCAATTCTCCTCTAATTCCACTTAATTTGTAAGGTAGGGCCAGCCAAAGAAGGTGAAAATTAAAATCGAAGAGAGGAACTCCAGCTGGGACTTTATACATTTTTTAAGCTACACCTTTTTCAAAGTCATGTATGTACATATTGAAGTTTCAAAAGGGTAAGCTTGAACCATGGTGGGACTTGGAGCTCGCCTATAAATCTCGACTGGCCAAAGCTTCACTTGCAACTTTTTCCAAAATACTTCAAAAAACAAAAACACCGCCTCTGTTCTTTTAAGTTCCTTAATTTACAGTTCCAAAGTTTGTGTCTCCTTGAATTTCTGAAGTTGCCATGGCTTCTCCTACTAATACTAAGAGGAACTTCACTGATGATGAAGAAGATTGTGAGCTAAGAAGAGGGCCTTGGACTCTTGAAGAAGACACCCTGCTCATTCACTACATTGCTTGTCATGGTGAAGGCCGCTGGGATATGTTAGCCAAATGCTCAGGTGATTATATATATATATATAGACCAATCTCTTTTATTTTATTTTTCTTTGTGAAGCTTTAGCTCAAATTTGAAAAAAAAAAAAATTGAATGATTTCAGGAGTACCCAGCAATATATATTATGTAAATTTTTAATATTTCTGGATTAGAGAGAAGTAATTGAGATGGCTGAATTGAAATCTTAAGCCTGAAATGTTTCATACAAGTTTTAGTTCAATGAAATGAATAATCTTTTAGATTAACTACTACTATCCTTAAAATTCTACGATATGAATTTAATGTTTCAGGGTTGAAAAGAACTGGAAAGAGCTGTAGATTAAGATGGCTGAATTATCTTAAGCCCGACGTCAAGCGCGGAAATCTTAGTCTTGAAGAACAGATCATAATCCTTGAACTTCATTCCAAGTGGGGTAACAGGTGAGTTTGTTAGTTTCATTATTGTAATCATCATTATTATCTAATTAACGTTTCTAATGCATTATAAATGGTACTGTTCTTGATTTTAATTGTTGCAGGTGGTCTAGGATTGCACAACATTTGCCAGGAAGAACAGATAATGAAATAAAGAATTACTGGAGAACAAGGGTGCAGAAACAAGCAAGGCAGCTCAAAATTGATGCAAATAGCAAGAAGTTCCAAGAAACAATTAGAAGCTTTTGGATGCCAAGACTTCTTCAAAAAATTGAAGAATCTTCACATTCTTCTTCTTCTTCTTCTTCTAGTACTTCTACTTCTTACGATAGTCAGAACATGAAATCTCAAACTTCACCAACTCCTCTACTAGTGAATCAGTCACCGGGAGCACCAGAGGCCACAAAAGAGCCAATTGGGTATTACAATATTGAACAGGAAAGCAATCCAAATATCATTTCACAATTCTCAGAGATTTCAGGGTACCCAGTAAGTCCTAATGCTTTTGGAAGCAATTTCTATTCAATGGAAGCATTCAACATGGATCAACAAATGTCAGTAATTGAAAGCTCAATTTCAGATTGCCCATCAATTGAGGATAGTCATTGGATGAATCATGAAGTTAGCTTATGGAACATGGATGAATTGTGGCAATTCAGAAAAGTACAAGAAAAGGGCATCTAAGGACCTTATTAAATATAATTATTATTATTATTATTATTATTATTATTATTATTATTATTATTATATATATTTATATGCTGACACATATTGTTGATTATTTCTCAGTGACATCAGAGATCCTTAACAGAAATTAAAAGTGGCAGAAGAAGGAACTTTTTTTTCTTAGTGCAAGTTAGATTTGTTTCTAGTACTGAAGAAGTTCAGAAAATTACAAGATAGAAGCATGTATAGCTTCTTCCTGTTGCCTCTGTCATAAATCATTGTTTATTGGATTTATGACATACCTATTTATTCCTTCTCCGGACACCCAAAAAAAAAAAATGTAAATCATTTTATGAGAAGGAATTAAATTCTGTGTAGTAGTAATAGTACTGTTGATGAAATTGATTGTAAGTTGGAAAAGAAGTATTATAATGTTGAAGTTTATGTCAGTTCCTTGGTTCTCCTAGGTGCATTTTCTTGCAGTGGGATGGTGAAGAAGCTGTGTCTAACTGGAATCATTTGCCTCTTGACTTGATATCTAATGCCAACTAAGGGGAAATGAATGGTGTGGTCAATTCATCTAAATCATGAACAATGACAGAATTTTTTTGTTATTCTTTTTGGGCAATAAATAAATAAATAAAAATGAGTTAGCAAGTGCTGGCTTCACTTTTTGAGTGTAAAAATTCTCGCTTGCTTCCTCTGAGCAAGAATGTTTTTAGCACTGAAGACCACAAAACCTTCTGCAACTTTAATGAACTAGTTCTAGGAAGCAACTAGTTTTTATCTTAACTTTTACCTGGCAATATATATATATATACATACATATATATGTATGTATGTACTTGTTTAAGAAAATAGTGAAGGGTTTGTAAATTATGAAATCGGTCCAAGCTAAAACATGCTTCTCATGGCAAGAACAAGAATCATTCATGTGGGTCACTCTCTCCCTTTTTTTTTTCTTTTTTTCTTTTATGTGGCTGTGTGTGGAGGGTTTCTACGGGTGACATCATTGAATTCACATGAATTGCATTATGCCCATTTAATGCAAAAGCATGCTTCAATTTAAAACAATGTAAACATATGCCAAAAACCAATGCCAATCACGCTTTTTTTTTTTTTTTTTGTTGTTGTTGTAGATTTTATTGACAGTACAATAATAGAGCTTGATATTAATTTATCTATCATTGTACTGAATTCCCACATTAAAATTTCAAAGTCCAAGCATAATCAATCTTAACATTCTAGAACTTAGAACTTATCCTTTTTATGGAAGAGAAAAAAATGTGAAAGATTAAAAATTAAAAATCCACCAACCACACCGTTGAGTTCATTGACAAAGCAAGAGAGTTCCTGATTTTTTCTAACTCCTTTTGCTGGATATCTCTAATTTTCTAATAAGTGGAGGAAAGATGTGGAAGATCATGACCATGACATAGAGGGAGGTTATAGTTGTGTGTTTTGAATTTAATAAGAAGTTAATGCCAAATTGACTATTGTATAGGTCTTCTTGCTCCCATTTGTGGCTTTTTGGATAACTCCATAGTACAGTAGCTTGGAGGGGCCCTCCAAATTAAAGAACCTTGCACAGTTTCAAAACACTGAATTCTGGGAGTACCCTCTCCTTTCTTTTGTTCTACTGTATAGCACACCATGAATGTTAAATCAGACAAGTATAGCACTATAGTAATGATTGTTTTAGTAGCATAAATCTTAATTCTACTTGGGTAACTTTTGGTATCTTCCTTCTCAAGAAAAGACTTCATAACACAATAACATGTTTCAAAACTGACTTAACCTGATTGTCCTATTTTGACAAATTGCCCTTACAAAATTAAGTTCAGTTTGGACATGTATAATTGGTATTCTAAGGTAAACTAGGATTTGGAAGGAACAAAAGACATGAACAATGTTGGGCATAAAAACTTGTTAATATCAATTGTCATATTTTTGGCATTTTACTATAAACGGTTAAACTCAAAAGCTACAACTAATATATAGAAGTTTAATTATGCATTTCAAGTTTGTTCGTAGATCTAAATCTCTACTATTATTGATATTATCCTCCATTTAACCACAATTTCTCAATTAAAAAGGTATGAGAGTTTATTCTAAAAAGCTTCAATGCTAATGAGAGTGAGATTTTTATTTACATTTTATGTGATTAATTTGTTTATATCTAATGTGGGACTATTATTTTAGTTCACACACATTCAACAAACTTATCATTAACAAAAATTTATATTGTTCTCTCTTAAATTTTCAAATTTTAATATTTTTTTTTCAAAACTATCAATCTACTCTTGGGTATTTGATTCTTAGATCAAGTTTTATGTAACAAAAAATTGATACTCTTATAACCCAAAAAAAAAAAAAAAAAAAAGGGAAATTGATGCTTAAATTTATATATGAATATTTGACTAATCTTAGAGAAGTCAAAGTTTTTAGCTCATGAAAAGGGCATCTCCTAAAACTACAATAAGAATGCTAGTTTAGGTTTGTACAAGTCCTAAAAGAAGAACAGGTGAATGGAGCTCATGCTTCTTGTTGGATTAGCTTAGATCTTCATCAGTACTCTAATATTGTCCTTAGAGGTGACAATTTATATCATGACAGGATAACTTGATCTGAACATAACATAAGATTATCAGGTTTGAGTTTAAGATAAAAGAGTTTAGGTTAAAATAAGTTAAATATAATTAAATATGACTAAATTTAAGTCATAAACTGATTAACCCACTAAATTCAAAAATAACATATTTAATATGATTAAAAATAAATTAAAAGATGTATTATAAATATATTAATTTAAAATTAATGCATTTATTAATATGTAACCTGTATAACAACATTTAATTGACTTATTTAACACTTAAACAAGATCTTCCCAAAGTGGGCAATTGATTTGGGATAACTTTGTCACTGCTAATAAACATACCACATAATGAGAGGTATTGTCATAACCCATAGTTTTAATTATCTAAATTTAATTCTTTGTAACATCCTAAAAAAGTTTAATAGTCAATATCACTAGAACAATACAAATATTTCACTAGTGAAGTCCCATTCCATTATAGTAAAATCTTGTAGATTCTCCTACTCTACGTCATCTACATAAAGTCTACATCTACCTTGTGCAGGTAGTGAATATATATATATATATATATATATATTCATATTTATGTAAGGAAAAAGAAAATGAGTCTATGATCATTGTGACTGATTCTTTAATTTCAATCAAGAAGAGAAAGGGGGCTAGGCTCCGGTACCTTTAATACTTCTTTAATGCTACCTGGAACTGAAACTGAAACAGTAACAATAATGTTGAGAAATAGGCTGATTGGAGTTGATGATAAGACCGTACTTGGGAATCAATGATCATCAACAGCAATAGCAACGCAGTCAGATTTGATACTTTTCATCATTCGCACATGAGTTACCGTAGAGGGTCTTATCAAATGACGGAACTATTCTTTGGGAAATTCGTACCTCACCATGTGATCACCCATGCTTTCATTTGAAGTCGGAACCTTCAAATATATATATAGATATATAAATTGAAAGATAGAACAAAAAAATAGTATATAGTATTATTATTGTAGTTGTTGTTAACCGTCCTTTCCTTTCAGTTGACATAAGAAAGACCCGTGAAGGGACTGAACTCTTAGATTGGGCGAAGCCCTTAACTTGTGAAAAGAATCCTCTTTCTTGTAGGACCCTTTGCGATATTACAACGTTTGCATGAACGACTATATATATTTTAACATGTGGTAGGACCCTTGAAATGAAAGGCATCTTATCAAATTCGAGAACAGTTCCTGCTTCAAATGCCCTCGTAGAATTACAGGTGGAAGAACCCCATCCTCTTCTTATGTGGCGATTAACTAATTAGTTAGGAAAAGTCTCTTCATGGCCACCCTTAATAGTACTTTCAAGGGCTTACATGGTCATCCCTACGCTCCTATCTCCACCCTATTCTAATTTGTACTTTCATTTCAATTGATGTTAATTCCTCATAAGTTGTTTCTTTCTTTCTTTCTTTCTTTCTTTCTTTCCTTTTTTTTTTATCTTTATGAAAGAGAGAGGGACCATTCATTCAATAGTGTTTAATGTGATATATAATAGTCCTAACTCAATTTAGTTAGATGCGTGTCAAGTAAAACAATATCTCATATTTCAAATTAAAGAGTTCGCAATGAAGCATAAGTGTTAAGTCTCCTAATTATTAGAACTGAGGTCTTTTAACAGTAAAATCTCACATAATAATATAGAAATAGACCTTAACGTGGTCAAATGCAAATCATATTTCAAATTCTTAATACGGGTTAAATAATTAAACTGATCAAACATGCATTATTATGGATAGCATGTTACATTAATATTACAAAGTACACTTTTTAAAAGGAGTGGAATATCACTGAACAACAGCATAAATCATCTGTGAGTATAATGAAACTAAGGAAGATCACTCGTAAACCCTTAAAAAATATCACAGTGATGGAGAATTTGAGTGGGGTTGTAGATGAGGACATATCGCACTGATGGAGAGAAGAAGAAAAAGCTGGAGGCCTAGAACTTCTTATTGTTTTACTCATTAAAAATATTCTTATAAATTTTGAAACACATGTTGCCAAGTGATTTGTTATCATACCACAGCAGCCCTTTGATTTTCCCTTCGTTTACCTGTTTGTTTTATATAGATCTTTTTGGTCCAAATTGATGTGCATCTAGAGTTTGATCTCTTATCCAATGAAAGAAATTGGTGATGCAAGATCATACAATTTAATCAACATGTTATTTTCTTAAGTGGCATTAAGATAATTATACAATGCAACTTGCAATTAATTAATAAACCTACTTATCAAAGGTGGATGAGCTCCCGTCTTTTATTTTATGGTTAATTGTCAAGTAGCAAGTAGCTTTATTTAAGTAGACATAATTAACATAGATGCGAACTTCTAATCTTAAAACTTTATCTTTCAACCATCTTTAGCACAAACACTTATCGTAACGATACTTAGTAAGAAAACATTAAAAAAACTTCACACACATTGAAAATTTTTCATTGCCGGCAGAATAAGGAGAAGCTCCATTTCTGTAAGTACAGGAACTAGACCTTCTTATCAATAGACTCCTATTACATGCAAAGAAGTGTAGTTCCTTCCATAAATTTCTATCTGTATATCTATTTTTGTTGCCTTGTATTGGGCTCAAAAAAATTTTTAGATATGTGAATTTGGCAATAACAATTAAGTTGGTAAAAAGAACCAAATATTTGTTCATAAATCTTTAAACTTTTTTTTTTCTTTTTTTGCTCCTCTTAAAATTATTTTTAGGCTGTAATTGGGATCATTTAAGTATCCAATGTCTCGAGCCATAGTTGTCATTGTCCCCATGAACGTGTGTGTATATGCCCTTTAATTATTAAAGATATTTATATAAGGAAGTCAGGATCAAAAATTTGATTTCATCATCAAACAATGTCCTTTACTTTTACTGTTACCAGTTTGTAACATGAAAAGGAAGATTTAATGATGGCACTATAGCAACATGTGGCTTTCTTTCTTTTCTTTTCTTTTCCTTTTATCTTTTTTATTTTTTTTATTTTTGTTTTGTGATAACAGAGAGGCATATAATTGTCTTATCATGTCTTCGTGGCAAAACCTCGCAATCTAGTTGACTTCGTACAGCAATTCATTCAGCCATGAAAGTTGTGCTGAGTGGACACCAACTTCCCTCTTACCCATCCTTCAAAAAGCTCATAAAAAAAAGGGGAAAATGAGAATAAAAACAAGAACAAAAATAAAAGCAATGACTTTTCTCCTCTTGGTTCTGCATAAGAGATTGATATAGGACAAGAGCCACTAGGTATTTTAAGAGAGTTATTGAATTGCTTGAAATCCTAAAATTTTATTTTGTGATATACATTTATTGCATAATTTAATAAATTTAACAGCTATAGGTCTAATTTTAACAATTGTGTCAAAAAATAAAAATAAAAATAAAAATTGTCCAATCCATTGGTCTTTTAGATGTTAATAGTTTACATGTATCAAAATCAATAATTTTAAAAATGCCCATCATGTACTTGTCAGTCTCAACTTTTTATGATTGGACGAGTATTTACAAAATAAGTGTGCAAGGTAACAGTAAAGGCACTAAATAAATAAGTTTAAATAGTTTGTGAGCTTAAAAAAGCAACAATTAAAGGAATTTTAACTTAAAAAGAAGGAGAAGAAGATATCAAAAGAAATAAAGAAATAAAAAAATATATAAAAATAAAACAAGAAAGCAATTATTTTGCGCTTTTTGTTTTGCATAGGAGAAGTGATATGGAACTGGTGATGTAATGGCATAAGTGGCTATCTTTTTAAAAGGCCCCGGACACAGCTTATAAGCATGCAAGTGAAAGTACCAAATTAATAATTATGATTAGACAGGGTATATATATATATATATATAAAAGCAATTATCAAAGGTTTTAATAAAATAGAAAGATGGGCGATTACTCACTAATAAACATAAATAACATAAATTCTATGCTTGAGGTTAAAAAAAAAAAAAAAGTTTTAAAAATGTTATAGAAAGACTATCATTATTTTATATTTGAAAAAATGATGATATGGGCACTAACCATCGTAAAAGTACCAGTACCTCAAATCAACCTTTGAACCATTTTGCATTCCTAATCCTTGGCTCTCATGAACAGCTTTTGTGTGAGCGTGAATCAGTCCCAAGATCCTCTTTTTCACCTCCCATGTCTTTTATTTCTTTCCCTTTTTTTTCTTTTTTTTTTTTTTAATTGAAACATCGTCTATTGCTTCTTGAAAAATGTCTTGTCACAAACAATAGAATACACAACTTTAACAGATTAAAAACACTAGTTAGATTCATTTGCAAAGTCAAATGCATATTTTTATATTTTTATTACATCAGTTTAGCTTAAATTATTTTAACTCAAAAATATTTTTCTCATATTCGACATCTATTACTATAAAACGAGTCAATTGCCCGTCTCAATTCTTAATGAAGAGCACATGGAGGTTTCTTCATGGGACATCTAGCACATAGAGTTGTTAACAGGAACAGATTGCACGTATCAGTGAATAATCCAAAGTGGGTATCTGTTGGTTTTTTGACCATTAAAAACATGAATGTTAGCTCTTACAATCTACAAGATGTGGTTGAAAATGATTGAACAAAACGGTAAGACAAGTAGTAAGCAAGTCTAAAACTCAATTGAAAGGCCCAGCTATGATGTCAGACCCAAGGTGCAGGTATAGCTTGGCATCTCAGATTGGACAATGGTTTCTTGTCAGTTTCTATTGCCATACGCCACTCGTTTTAAATTTACATAATCTTTAGTGAATCTAAAACTGTAGTTATATCCATAATAACAATTTAGGGCATATACCAACTGTTTCGGACAATCATTCAATCTTTAGGGTTGAATTCAACAACTCTAGGGCAAAGAAGCCGGAAGAGTTTGCAGCATATATATTTGTTCTTCTCTCACCATTTGTTTTTGCTTGCGCATAAATGAAAGTATGAAACTAAACAGCTAAATTATATGCCCACAACATAAATGTCAACCTGATCTAAAGGCTCAGTAGAACATAGCTTGGTATACTGTAGGGACATCATCGTCATTATTTTATCTTTAAGATATGAATTGAAAGTCATGTCGCAGAGCTTGCTTTAGATTACTCTGCTCCATGGAAAAAATACAAAATGCTTTAGCTTGCATAACCAACTCAACATTTTGAGTGTTTTTCACTACATTTTTTTCTTTGTTTATCTAAAAATTCATCGCAAGATCAAGTTCCATTGACTGCAATAATACATTTTTTTTCTTTGTTTTGTCAGCTTCAAGTCTTAGCTAGCTGTCTACCAAATTTTAAAGTTCTTTACAAGCAAAAACAACTATTGGATCAAAAGCATACCATTTTCCTCCCGTTTGGCTACCACTCCCTGCATTCTTCATGCATTGAGGATAATACAATGGAATCTTATCCCTTGGATGACAGAAACCAAAATAATAGACAAAGCATAGCCTGCAAGAATATTTATTGAGCCGTTGGTATAAGATTCTACCGTAGCTTATGTTAATAACAAGGAAATAGGTTTTTAGCACTCTATTTCCATCAAATAGAACATTGGCTTGTAACAGCAAGGGAAGTGTATCAACAAAACAAGATTCCCTTCATAGTACATACAGCATGAAACAGGAATGCATAAAAACCTTCCAGTGGCACAATTGTCATATACACAAGTCAAGGCACATAAATTGCAGCCAAGGAGACGAACAAGTCTCACAAATCAAAACTCCACAGAAGGAAACTGAACACAGCTCTCACATCAAGAAAAAGAGGCAATAGATGAAAAAAGAAAAACAACACCAAGCATTAAATAAAGAAATGAGGATGATGATGAGGCAATACCTATGTTACATGAATTTTGTTTGCACACACGTTCTAAAATGTAGTCAACTTTAGTCAAAGTAATATGATCTCAGCATGCCTTAAAACAGGTAAATTTGTATACTGCCAAGCACATTTGACAATTGATAAACCATACATGGATTGAATTGAAATTAATTTAAAAAAAAAAAGACACCAATTTTGGTTTGTATTACATCATAAACACCAACGTATTTATTGAAAGGCTGCATAATATATTTTGTACACCTTTTTTTGTCAATTTTTTAGAAAATAATTCGAGTGTATGAGATATGCTTAGAGAATACCAGTGCAACGTAAGCCTGTAACCAGGGCCGGCCTTCTTGAACTCAATCTTCAAATTCTAAAAGTCCTTTACCAGTCCTTACTTAAGGAAGCCATTAGTGGCAAACCTCAAGAAATCCCCCAGACTTATAGGTGTGGTCCAATCAAGTCCATTCAGGTCTTAAGAGATTTCTAGTAACCATCACTGCAGACATCATTTGTTTGCAACCTTAGCATAAGAATCGCGGAGGGTAACGGTTCTGTTGAAGACAAGTTTATCTGAAGTAGAATCTGAATCGATGAAAAAATAGCCTGAAGCAGAGGAAATGGAAACAGATTTAGCAAAAAGTTGAAAAACAGCAAAGTAATTCAAAGTTGAACGAAGATATCATATTGAAACTTTTATAAATATGAGTGGAAGATTAAATTCTATGAGAGAAACAATAAGAGTACTAATAGAACATGAATGTTTTAAACTTGAATAGGAGTGCACTAGCAGCAAAAAGAATTTAAAATATTATCGGCAAATTGATGATCCAAGACCACCAAAAATAATAATTTCCTACGGCAAATCCATCTGAGACCAAGTGTCCACCATTATCACTAACAAAAATAGCTTCATATTTTATGTAAATATCTACAATCTGGAAATTGCAGGTGCATTCGTCAAATATTTTCTTATGTTGTGGAAGGTAGAAGCAATTTTAAATTCTGGACCTACCAAGCCTCTCAAATTGAAACTTGTCTCCAATTGTAGCATTGCAAAGAGATGAAACTGCAAATGCTTCTGGTATCACCTCCTTTGAGTGTGGGTTCAGATCGGCAAGCCAGTCATCAAGTTCAGCAGGATTCTGATGTAAATTTTGAGATAAGCAGTCAAGTCTAACAATATAGATTCAGCAAAACTAACAACAAAATCTCAGTTACCCAATGAAAGATGCCCTTGGAAAATTACATACCTCAGAAAGGAATAGCTTATCAAACAACCTAACTTCCACTTTAAGAGGGTCGACTCCAGGAGAAGGCTGTGCAACCCAATGAAGAACACCCTGCATTGAGTTTTAATTCAGCGACAATTTGAGATTCTGATAATGCACATACACACATAAATAGATAAATAAATAAATAGTTCCATCGCTAAAGAAAACCTTGGGCTTTGTCTTTTTGGATGGATCATATTCAGCCCGAAGCTCAAGAACAGTCTCCTTGTCCTCACCATATATTACATCTGTGCATTTTATTGGGAAAGCATATCTGCAAGCATGGTGCATAAAAGCTTAGCAGAAATAAGTTCAACACCAATTGGCAATATCAGAATCTAGAGACACACCTGAGCAAGACAGTTTTGCCAGGAGCAAGCCCATAATAGTCTTTTGAATCCTTTATCCGGAAATCAGATTGTTCAATGTATACAACATTTGTAAAAGGCACCTGTTACAAACGCGACAAGTGTAAAGCTCGTAATATCTATCAAGAAGTCCTTTCTTATCGCTCTTGAAATCAAATCATACATGAAAGCTAGGCCAATAAAAAGGCTACGAGATAATCAAAAAAACTGTTTAAAACCATTATACCTGCAGAATACCTTAGCAATCATGTCCGTGAAACATCAAAATGAGAAACCTCTAGACAAAGGAAGTGAATGCATGGTAAGTCTATAAGAGGTCTAAATTATAGTTGAACATATTGCAAAATGACAGCCTAGGCGAAGTAATAGCCTTCAGCATCATAATAATCTACTCCTTTTGAATGGATGCCGTTCTTCCCACTGATAATGCCAACAATTCTTTTACCAGAACAGCCAATAGAAGTTAAAACTTAAAGCATCTGCCTAGGTGGTAATGTTTGATAATTAAACTTATTTCTGTTGAGCCAAACTGTGTGGATCAGGAATAACACTACATGAGTCTATATATCATATGCTTAACA
This sequence comes from Tinospora cordifolia, assembly GCA_030144865.1. Taxonomy (NCBI): domain Eukaryota; kingdom Viridiplantae; phylum Streptophyta; class Magnoliopsida; order Ranunculales; family Menispermaceae; genus Tinospora; species Tinospora cordifolia. The sequence continues at coordinate 24,559 of JAJIYU010000621.1, forward strand.
TTTTAACACGTGTAACACGTAACATTTCTTCTTCTCAAGCATCAATCATGAGCTATATAAGTATCAGATGAAACCTACAAAAGATTCATTTAGACCACGCAAATAAGAAGCTATTTCTATGAAGCAGTGTTGTCAAGGTGGAAAGGCGGGTAAGCAATAAGTCTCCATAAGGCAAGGTAGGACTTGGGTGGGACTTACGCAAACCATAAAATATTTATCTAGAGGTCCCTAAAAAACTATTTGTTATTCATTAGTTTCTCACTCCATATACATATATAAAATAATCATTAAGTAATACAAATTAAATTAATTAATATTATTTATTTGTTATACATACCTAAAACAAAATAAATAAATATAGTTAGTCATTTATAATTATATATGACATTTTACTTTAACTTATATAAAACAATTCAATCAACCCCTTTAAAAAATTATTTGCAAATACCTCCCCAAACATCCAGGTCCCTACCTAATGGTCTAGGTGCAAAATTCGCCTAGGTATTGCCCAAGTAGCGCCTCAACAACATTGGTAAAAAGAAGCTTCAATAACCTTTGATTTCGTCCTAAAATCCGACCTTTAAAAATCAAAATTACTTCAAAGAAGTTTGAGAAGTTTTGCAAACTTTTTTAGAAAAATACATCAACTCAAATAAGTCTAAAGGATTTGTATATAGATGTTAAAATAATGTTGTCAAGGCATTGCCTAGACAAAAATTTTTATTTTAAACTACATATTAATAAAAATTAAATAATTAAACTACAAATTATTAACAAGTATACAACATATTAAATAAAGAACATATTATGTATTTTACAAACACATCACACGCATATATATATGGAGTAAGAGATAAATAAATAGATAAATATTATTCAACGAACTCTAAATAATTATTTCATGGTTCACTTTAAACCTAACTAGACTTTGCCTAGGCCCTACCTCACTTTACAAGTTTGTCTTTCCGCCTTCATGTATGCATGCATGTATGCATTATATGCCACTATATTATATATTTAGTATAACATATATAATATATTATGTTAAAATGATATGTAAATATGATAAATCCATCATTAAGAATGCATGTTGGTTATTTGTTAATGAATTTTGTCAAAATTTTCAGCAAGGTTTGATATATTTTTCCTTACGTGAAACTCTAGCTCAATCTCCCCAACAACCAAAATAATTAGAAAAATCTCAGAAAATTCGTGAACTTTCACACAATGCCACTTCTTTCATTTTAAGAACTCTACAGTACATATTCAAGGAATTCTAAAGCATGTTCAGGTCCTTAGCCACTTAATGCCATTACTTATTAAAGTTGGAATAGATGGCCACTTTGACCAAAAATTGCAAACTCACCTTGTAGAATGCAGAAGGATCATCGTCCTGGGCATCAGGCCATCGCTTTGCCTCAAGATCCATCACCAAATCAGCTTCCAGATTTGTAATGACAACCTGAATAAGCAATGAACAGTTGGATAACAATATGATAACAATAATAATTTAAATAAATAAAAAATACATATGTAATCAAGAAAAATACCTTGAGAGGATGCAGCACAACCATAGTCCTTGGAGCTGTCTTGTTTAGCTCTTCTCTAACATGATATTCAAGTCGGTCCAAACGTATCATACTATTATCACTGTAGAGAGATACTAACATCAGTACTAACATCAGGCTACTTTTATATCAAATGATCCTAAGTTCCTAATAATTATTCAATGTCATGTTCTAAAAAAACTGAATCAAGGTGATTATGAAATGATTATTTAACCCTATTGATACTCAATTGAAAATGCATTAAACCCCGCGTAATCTCTTAAATTGGCAATGCAGATGCAAGAAAGATGTGGATTTGATTGTCATCCTTTCATCTCAACCAGTCGATTCCCTCTTCATCATGTGCTAAATGATACATCCAAGCCAAAATAATGCATGATGGTTAGACCTTGCTTCATAAGCTAAAAAAGTTAACCAATTACACCTTTCATTTTGAAAGGTGAAGGGGAACTTGAACCCATTAACTTATAGCTTGAACACCAACTGTCAGACCATCAAGTGATGGGTTCAAACTGATTGAGTCCACTCACCTATCAAACCAACAGACCTTTCCACTAACTGATAAAATCATGTAAAGTTGCAAACTGAGTTTCACCTTCTGGTTATTCCAACTCCTCGAACAAAAGCATTGATTGACGTTGCTGACACACCTCGGCGTCGTAAACCAGCTAGTGTCATTAGTCGAGGATCATCCCAGCCATCAACCCATTTTTCTGTAACAAGGCGGTTCAGCTACAAAAACAACACAGCTGATCAAAATTTCGCTGAAATCAAGCCCATGAGAATATCAATCCCCAATTCTTCAGAAAATACCTTACGCTTAGACATCACTGTGTTAGTGACATTCAACCTTGAGTATTCCCACACATAGGGTTGATAAAGGCCTAGTGCATCTAACAACCAGTAGTATGAAGCACGGCGAGTCTCAAATTCAAGCGTACAAAGCTACAAAACAAAACCACACGCATTATCAGGGCAAAATTGTTTGAGAAATATGCAGAACCAAATCTTTGGCCAAAGATATATGCAGAAGATGACTCTCAATGGAAACATGGATTATACATATATGCAACAACTGAATCAGTATGTTGGAATGACATGATTAAAGAAAATCATTTATGACTTTTACAATGAGTTTCCATGTTTTAAAACAATTTGACAACGCTGAAAAATGGAAAACAAAAGAATCACTACAATCAATTAGTAACATAAAACCAGTAATAGATAAAGCATTTCAAACAAAAAAAAAAAAAAAAAAAATTAGTAACATATATATACTCCTTTTTAAGAAAACAAACTAAAGAGCATTTATGTAATAGATTAATTATAAAATCAATTAACACTTTCTACTGGGAGGTTGAGTAATCCAACCTCCTGCCTACACACACACACAGCCTACCAAATTGTTTAGCTTCATCCATATAAGATATCATATGGGCAAGAAGAATGTTTGTCTATGAATAATATCAATATATGCATGATCTTTTTACAACCTTATGGTGAAATTTGCTTACACCTAAATAATCCATTGGACATATGGCTCTCATCAACTTTGAGACATCAGTACCAACAACAACTCAACATCTAGATGGGAATGCCTCAGAAGGAAGACCTTGAGTCCCCTGGCCTTAGAAGCTATGGAGTTTGAAGCACAAGATTATCCCACAATGTTTTCACCCTAGTCAATGATACATGCTTAAACAACGGAATAAACTCTATTACTTATTATTTAAAATTTATTTAGAGAAAACCCACTTCATTGCAAAGACTCTCCAGAAATTTGTCATATTAAAAAAAAATAGTTGGAGTTCATTTTAAAAGCTCATTGTTGGAAAAATCTCTATTTTGTTCTTCAAATATATTGTAAACCACTCATGAGTCATGGCTATAACGTCTAAAGCAAGATAGACTATAATGTACAACAATTTGGAATAAGAAAAAATAAGATTAATAGCATCGATAATAGTAGACTACATTGCATGTGGAAGCAAGTAACAAACAAGTTTATAACTTAGAAGGTTCTATAATAAGTTACTCAAATAATTGTTAGCATATATAAGAGCTTTATGAATTTATCAACAAATACCTTGCATGCATTATGTTATTTCCTTTCAGATTAATGTTGGAGTTTTTAAACATGTTTTACATGAGATTTGTTTCATTAGTAACTAGCAATTTCGATTAGTTTTACATGAGATTAAGCTTCAACCTTTACGCATTGTTTGACAGAGATCCAAGTGTCGCATCTAAGGGAGGCAATTTGTGTCATCGTGTTATAAACAGATTGTATTTCATATATTATAAACGAGTCGTGTCATAACCGTGTCATAATCATATATCTGTATATAACTTATTTAACTTTTTTTTCAATTTATTTTTGAAATATTTTGTTATAAAAGATATTAATAAAAATATAAAACATATTAAAAAAATTAAATATTTAAAAAATGATTTTTAAAAAATAATAATAAATTATATGATCAATAAATTAATAAATACATTAATTTTAATTTAACTTAATTATAATTTGTCTCTTAACTTATTCAAAATTGTTTTAAACGTGTCATTTTTAAGCTTATCAGGTTAACATGTTTATGACCCAAATTTAGTCGTATCTAATCGTGTTTGACACGTTTAAAAAACTCATTTATACTAAACCCAAACTAATTTATGTTAAACCCAAAACCGTTAACTTCATGTCGTGTCACAAATTGTCAACTCCAATCACATCTACAATGTACAAATGATTGTTTTTGGTTGAGCATGATGGATATAGGCTAAATATTCTCAAGATAGCCTAAGGATTGAGTTCCAAGTCTAGAATTGAATTTAAATAGTCTGGCCTAGATGTGTGGATCTAGTGACGTCCTATTTAGGAATAATGCCTACAATATCAAATAAAGTTGTTGAGATGCAACCCATGAAACTCTAACTTCTAGGAAACTATTATACCCACCATACTAAGAAAACCAGATGGAGAAGCTTTTCATCAAAGAAGCCATCTTACATGAAAATTGTGTTAGAGCATGTATCAATGTTCAAAATTTAGAAGCTAGTGGCTCAAGCTATTGAGAAAATGACAAGAAGATTCTTATAGAAAGGGGAAGAGCAAGAAGTGAGTAGTCTAATATAATGAGTATTAGCAACACAACAAGTGGATCAAGGTGGTCTAGCAATTGACAATATAAGGCTAAAAAAACAAAAGCATTGGTGGGGAATTGATCATGGAGATTTCTAAAGGGAAGAAGAGCACTTTGGATCACAAGTCAACACAAGGTACAAGAAAATACAAAAGATGCTAGTTGTTGTCTATTGCTACTCATAGGAGTCCCAAGTTGTAATCTTGTGAGATTAAATGAGGGTCATGGAGATGGAATTAGATTGTAGAACATACGGTGTGGGAGGGATAGTTGTCGGTCTCTTAGCACTTATAGAAGTCCCAAGTTCTAATATTGCGACACTAAATGAGGGTCATGAAGATTGAATTAGGTTGTAGGAGGACATATGGTGTGAGAGGGATAGTTTATGGATCTACTTCCCAATTTGTACATAGTATCATCCACATAACGAAACTGTAAATTAAATTTGTGGGTCATGACAAGGTCAATGGCAAGGGAGCTGTGTTCCTTGGATTCAAATATCAGCATCATATACGAGTACATATCAAAAGGTTTGACTCTTTCATTCTTAATTGTAAGATACAGGGACTTTACTGCATTATATGTTTTTTTTTTTCTATTTATTGTCCTTTTTTCTTCTCCTATTTAAGTATATTTCACCTATTAGTTACTATCTTAAATGTTTTCTCTTATTTCTATTGGAGAATTTCTTTAATAATTCCAAAGTCTAAAGTGTCATGACAAATATCTCGTACTCATGTCCTATAATGAAGAATCTAAGACAAGAATGTCAAGAAAGTAAAGCATCCAAGTAACATAGCAAGGGAGTGATCTCATGTAACCTTTTCTTGTCTAGGATTCTGACTGATGTGGAATCTAAGGAGATAGTGGGGATTTTAGAGTGTCTTGAAGTCGTCATTTACAGAAGACGATGTATATGTTCCTTAAATAACTCCAAAACCTTTACATCACAAACCTTCTTCCAAATTTTTTTTAACTTCATGCCATCTCCCACTCATTTTCCTCATAGATTTATATGAAAAGCTCATGCAAGCCAAATTTCTAAACTGAACAACCGCTCGTACTAAACTCGGCAGTGTAGATATCCTACAATGCAGAATTAGAATTGGTGACTCTTTGAGCCAGTATTGTTTATGCAAAGACAATTGCAAATCTAGTAACCACATTTTCTTGGAGTGTGGCTTTAGAAAACATATTGAGCAAAAGGTGTGGACCATGCTGCAGCTGGATAGTATAACAAATACGAGCAATCTATAGTCATTTCTTAAGAGCGAATGGCAGCCCCAAAAAACTTAAATATTATCAGTGAGTGGTGGTTTTTGTGGAGGTGTGATCAATATGGATAGAATGGCACCATCTAACGTTTGGAGGTGTAATCAATATGGTTTTTGTGGGGGTCGAGGACTTTGTGCCTAAGAGTTATTTCTTTTGGCATCATTATGGGTTAGTGTACATTTGCAAAAGGCTTAACTTAAGGCAATTGACCGAAAGAGGAGGGGGAGGGGGTTGCGAGGCAGGTAACGGTTTTTGTGGAGGTGTGATCAATATGGATAGAGTGGAACCATCTAACATGTGGAGTTGTAATCAATATGGTTTTTGTGGGGATGGAGGACTTTGTGCCTAAGAGTTATTTCTTTTTGGCATCATTATGGGTTAGTGTACATTTGCAAAAGGCTTAACTTTAGGTGTCCTCCTTGTGAGTTAGGTTGTATAATCTTTGTGAGTTAGGTTGTAAATTTATGGGGGGGGGGCTTAATCTAAGTTTAGTTTATAGACTGAATGCTAGGGTAGGGGGGAAAAAAAAAAAAAAATTCTAGATCAACAGAGGTCCACTTTATTGTTGCATTACAAATTCAAACACTAACTTAGCCATCAAAGCACTAACTTCTAAATATCACCTTAATTTATAGCATCTTATTAGAAACTTTGCTGTGCTGTTTGGTTACCCTACTTCCACTTCAACTCCAACCTCTAATTGTAGTAAAGGTTTAAGTTCTACAAAAATAAACTGATGTTTGTTTTATTTTCCTTGTAGAAGTTGTATTCGTACTGCAAATAGAGGTCAAAATATTATAAAAAGACATCTTAATAATAATTTTCTTATTATCCTCTAGTTTTTATAGAGTTTATAAGGAGAATTATCAAACACTACCTTGAACCTTTTCTCCTAATTATCTGGGGTCGGCTACATATATCAGCCTCCTGCACTCTACTCTACTGACCGATAAGTTCATAATTCAACATTCAAATAACACAAGTTAAGATTTTTTTTAATATTATCTATCGTGTGTTTTAGGTCTTACCTCTATTATGTTATTACCATATAATGTTAATAGGCCACTCTTCCTAAATGGTGCATCTATCATTTTATTGTATGAGTTCAGACCACCTTAGTTTCTCTTTGTAACCGGTGCATCTAACATTCTAAGCAATGCTTCAACAGTACAACTACATGGAAACCCAAAAATTTATTGCAGTCAAGCATAACTATTAGAAATACATGCACTAAAATTAGTTTAGAAACGAACATAAAAAAAAACAACTGAGACAATAATATGATGCATGCATGTATGAGACCCCTGAGTCCCCCCATCCAAAAAAATTAAAAAAAAAAGGAAATGTGTACATAACAGGTGTTATACAGATCTAACCAAAAAAGAAGAATGTATATGTGAATAAAAGACCATACCGAATGAGTGATATTTTCAAGAGAATCCACAATGCAGTGAGCATAATCATAACTTGGATAAATGCACCATTTGTCTCCTGAATGAGGATGAGGAGTGAACTGCTAGATACAGAGTGATGCAGTGAATAATTCCATTTGAATTTAAGGAAGAAATAATCATATTTATTGCTCACGAGCACACACACAGAATACAAAATATGACTTGCCTTTATGCGATAAGCAATAAGATCATACATGTTGTAGTTATCACTCTGCATATCTTGCTTCATTCTAAGCGTTGCTTTTCCTTCTTCTATCATTCCTCGTCTCATGTCATCAAAAAGCTTCAATGATTCAGCAATTGGCCTGTTCCTCCAAGGACTGTTCATCTTTTTCTCCCTAAACTCCTTTATCTCCTCAGGAGTCTAAAAGCAATTGAAAATTTAAAGTAAAATACTTTTTCCAACCATTTCCAATCAACTGAAAAGACAAGCATTGCCCAAGCACAGACCCGCAAAGATCTCACTTCTCTAAATTGACCACAAACAAGAATACACGATTTGAAAAAAATATATAAAGCAATGTATTAACCCAGTTCTCTTCATATTGATATTGATCAAAAAGATAATATAACTTTTTTTTTTCATACTGCTTTTTTGAATTTAGCCCCAAATTCTCTGTAAAACTCCCTTACACATATAAAGGTGAGCAACTAGTGCAGTTAAGTAACAAAATGACGAAATAAATCCACCTTCAACAGGAGAGACATATTTAAAGACAGGGAGTGGGTGCAATTGTCAAGCAGTTTACCTTAACTTAAGAAGTGAGTGACCTGGGTTCAATCCTCCATTGAAACAAAAATAGGTCAACTCAGCTTTGAGTATCCCAGAGCATGGAGGTATACAAGTTAACATGTTGCCCTAGATGATTAGTTAAGTGAAACAGGGGCCTTGCATACCCAAGATTATCAAAGCAAAAAAAAAAAAAACAAGACAAAACAAAAAGGAAAGACACATTTTTCCCCTCCCAACAACCACTTGAAAAATTTCACAATTCAATTTAAAACCATTGAACAGAATATGGCTCAGTAGTACTTCATAACAACCTGGTGATCAACATAGGCATGGCCCCTTCGTATCAGCTCTACAGCAAGATCATACAGCTCTTGGAAGTAATCACTGGTATATGTGATCTGCAAATACCGAATGCTGTCAAATGTTGGCAAATTATATATATATATATATATATATATTTAAACTAGTAAAATGAATGGTACCTTGAAGGGTTTCCAACCCATCCATTGAACTATCTCTTGAATATGGTCAATGTATTCTTTCTTTTCAGCTTCTGGGTTCGTATCATCAAACCTGGAAGCCGCCAAGACAAATACCAAGAGTTGAGACATTCAAAAAGGTAATTAATCCAGCGATTCTGAGAGCAACTACAGAAGCAATGCCACCGCATCAGTTGCCTAAGTATAAAGACCCAACAAAGAGCTTTCTAAAAAATTATGCAATAACTCCGACACAATAGTTAAATATCAGTAATAGATCCTTTGTATAGACTCTTAGGTGGATGGAAACTTGTAGCTCTTCCTTTCTAAAACAATTGTAAATAACATTTTACAAAGGAAAAGATGATTCATAAAGAGCTAAAGAAATACGATGACATGTTACTGAACAAATCAGGGAAAAAAACAACAAAAAATTTTTTAAAAAATTGTACTATCAACTGAAAGAAATGAACCTTTATTTCGGATTGTTTCACAAAGGAACCCCAAAAGAATTTCATATAGGTTATAATACAAGAGAAACACAAGGACAAAACAAGGATTCACACATTAAATTACCATCAAGAACCTAGCGCTACAAAATATTTCTCATGCTCTGGAAATTTATATTTACCAAACTAAATTTAGTATCAAAAAGTAATGGAGCAATACCAAAATTAGTTCAGCCTGACAAAGTTATTCCTGCAGTTCAAGCAAAAATTTGAGACATCTTTGTTACCTTTTGGGGTGAAGTAGGAGAGAGGGTTGTTTACATGGAGAAAAGGAAGCATTCCAACATAAAGTAAACTTACAGAAATTTATAAATGCACTAAAGAGGAGCTTGGAATTACCTCAGGTAACAACAACCATCCCTGTCCTTTGCTAGGCCAAAGCTAACAAACATAGCCTGTCAACTTCAATTAGGTAATGGCCAAACAAATTGAAATTCCAATTGAGCTTCTATTATTTTATTTGAGGAAATTATTACCTTGGCATGACCGATATGCAGGTAGCCATTAGGCTCAGGGGGAAATCGAGTAAACACTTTACTTCCAGTAGATTTCAGATGCTTTTCAAGTAGTTCCTTTGTATTGCAAACTCTAAGTACAGGGCGATCACTGAAAAATATTTCTGTATGGACCTGACAAGAAGCAGAAGTATCATACGTATCTATCAAATTCAATGATCATCTTATACTTACAGTCCAATAATATTTGCTTTCAAGTTCATCTAGCAAAAAGGAGAGATGCACGCAAAGAATCATGTATTCAATGGCTACTCACCTCCAAATTAAATTAGTTGCTCTTGACATGAGACTGGTATAAAATAATCTAGATACTTAGCATTGATTAGAGTTATGTGCATTTTTAAAATACTGAAGATTGTCTATGCACATGCACTGAGAATTAAAGAAACAAACAAAGAGACACAAGGTTCAAACTTATGAAAAACCCCTAAAGCACATTGCTGAAGTGTGGAGCATTAATGCAATAGTTGATACTGCTACACTATAACTTTGAGGTCACAGGTTCAAATTCAGGAAAAACCCCGTCAATATCAAGATAAGGCACATTCCTCCATATCTTAACACTCATGAAAATAGACTCCAACTCTGACTTGCCATGCCCTAAGCATTCCTTGCAGATTCAAGACTCGGGAAGTACACTATAAAATACATAATTATTATCATCAAATTATTGGATACCTTCAAATTCTCCTCTGGGCAAGGGAATATCAGAAAAGGATTAAGCTCTTCTTCAGGAAGTTGAACTGAAGGTGTATCAGTAGCCTTGACTTTATCCTAACAAACGGAATACGTATATATACACATACATTAGTTCAGGATCCAATTTCCCTCAGATGTAGTAAACTACAGAGGTTTTTTTTTTCCTTTTGAAACTTGATAAGAGAACTGTTAGGGAATCATGTAATGAAAAATGCTAAAACACGCCCACCTCAGTTTTCACTGGCTTCTCCTTCTTTTTCTTGGAAAGCTTTTCATCATCTGCTGCAGTCCTCTCTCCCAGTAATTCATATAATTTGCGATCAATCACTTGCTATGGCAGATTATCAAATATTAACAAATGAATTAAATAGCAGTGAAATAAGGCTTGCCACACTACTTTTATCTAATAACCATCCAATGTAAAATAAAAATTAGAAACAAAAAAAAGAGACAAACCTTAACAGTCTTCGGATCCGCCCATGGATGTACTTTGCGGACTTGCCCAAATAGATCACCAACTAGAAAATTAACAAATAAAGTCACAGTCAAATTTTTTACGGCCAATGGTCTTCAGTCGTAAGTATACTAATAGCAAGATGAATAGGTGGGAAGCTATAACGCAATAAAAATCCCAAGGACTCAAACTTACTTTATATACTAATTACTACATTATGTTTCCATCTTCAAATAAGTATTTCGGGCATGAAAATGAATAACTATTCAGCGTGAGAGGGACATCCTAGGCTAATAAGAGATGTTGGTTCCAGTTATAATAACAATTCAGTGTAATGTCAAGACCCACTCTTTTGTGCAATCTAATTACTAGATAGTATATATCATATTGGTAAGAGGCATAACCAAGCTAGTTATTACATATAAGAAACAATAATCTGGTTGTCCCACTCAAGTCATATCCAACAAAATTATCTACCGTTCAAATTCTGGAAACAGACCAATATTTTTTATTTTCTATTTATAGCTCCCAAATGGTGAAAATACAAATTCTACAATAGCCATCAATTGAAAAAGAAAATCCCAAAAATAAGCTGCAACTTCACTACAAATTGTTTCAGAAACATGTAAATGTATCACAATGAAGTTACAGTGTTTAAGATCAATTAGAACTTGTGAAATTAAAAGATTTCTAGTTTCATCATTCGTGTCTATCTCTATGAAGTCAAAGAGTTCAACATCAACCAAAACTCGATGAAATTAAAAGATTCTAGATTCTAAATGAACGCATGATGAGAATTTTGTTTTGTTTTCTTGCTTATCCCTTTAGTCACATAAGCACATACTAACCAAACAACTAAACATAATGAATGTCTGTTTCCTATTGCGATAAATTGTCACTATATACTCTAGTCAGCAACATAATCAAAGCTTTTGCCCAAAAAAATCTAGAGCTAAAGCAGCAATCAACGATCCTTCATAATTTCTATCTAAAGCTGTTTCATTTGTCAAGTGCCTATATGTTTGCTTTCACCAATCTCAAACATCTCAATTACAAACATAGTTCAAATATTTCTTGAAGTTCTGAAAACTTCCACAAATCATTTCCTTTTCTTTACCATCAATGTAGAAAGTGGATGTAAAATAAAAGTTATGGAAATTCATTAAAATAATTTGACAAACTTTAGGAAATTTAACAATGTTCAATAAAATTTTCATTTTTTATTCAAAAATATAAAAAAAATTGACAAAATTAGATAAAATTTAAGGTAAAAGTTAACAAAAATTATTTTATTAATGAAAAACAAGAAATAGTAATAATTATATATTATTTTCAACAACATCAACCAACATAGTAGTATAAGTTCTAAAATCTTAACAAGCTAAAATATTATAAATTATTTCATATGTTGTACCAAAAAGATAAAAAAAAGAAAGAAGCAAGTAAATAAATAAAGTTAAAATAAGATTATAAGATAAAAACTTAAAATTGATTAAAAGTATTCTCAAAGTTATTTTCTTTTAGTTGACTTTAATAAGCCAAGATTGAAAAAGACACTAGATATAAATTAGCAAATTAATCTAAGTATAGTACAATCCAGATTAGCAAAGTATAGGATGAAAAACAAGATAGCACAAAATTAAATATCAAGACAAAGAAAAGAACTAAGACCAAATTTCATTATTGCTACTCGTCAACTCAACGAAATTAGTTTTATGTGACGTTTGTTATTATTTGAATGCAAAAACATGTTTCAAGTCATTACATTTGTACTGTTGTATATCAAAAGTGTTTATTTTAAGTTTATTTTCATCTTATCTGGTAGTAAATATGCACATTTTAGCATTTATATAATAAAAATTTAACTTTTAAGTTGTAAAATTGTTACAAAATTTGGAAAGACTTCTAAAACTTCTTTGAATTACTTTGAATTTTCTAATGTCAAAGTTTATAGAGAGGTCGAAGCTCCAAACCTTGGTAATAGATAACTTTTTAATCACACTTGTGTTGACTATCACTTTATTATTAAGTCGAAGAGCTACAACTGCATGTAAATGTCAAATTAAGTAATTACATCAATAGTGGTCTTTCTAACAATTTTTCTTATTTAGGTTTTTGGTTAAACTAGAAATGAGTTCTGAGCACAAAACTAACAAATCTCAACTAAATTCTCGCCATCCATCATATACCTTTAAACAATTTTTTTAACCTGAATTTTCTATTGAACTTGAAAAAGGCTTGCAGTAGAAGGCAAAACTAGCAATTCTGAACTCAATTCTCAACATGTCCACATCAGCTAGTTTTGAACAAAAGTTTTAAAAAAGAAAACAACAGACTACATATAACAGTTTACCAGTTAACAAACTACAAACTCCATGTTGTTTACTATGTTCAATGTGAAAATTGTCAATCTTAGATTCTCTTTTTAACCAGTATTCCCCTCGGTTTGAGTTTTATTGCTAAAAATCATCCCATTCTGAGATTTCCAGCCCAATAAGCATAGGATGAGGTCAGTAAATTGAAAGAATTTTTCAGTATTCAGTTTACTTTCCATGAGTCGTGCATTTGAGGCAGGTCAGAGCTGGTATAGACATATTTTTTTACTATTCATTTTACTTTACGAGAGTCATGTGTCTAAGACGGGTCAAGTTGGCACAAACATATTTCTCAAACTACTGGCCAATTTCAGTGAAAGCTAATTCTACTCCATAGTGACATTTATATAGGTAGCAGCAGCAATAGCTCACAAAAGGGCAGTTATGCTCAAGCAAAGATTACAGAAGGGAAAAATAATAAGAGTCTAAGAAATTGGTTATAACAATGTCAATTGCTGGTAAAAAAAAAAAAAAAAGATCTAACCATTTACTCTATATCGTTGTTCAAGAATGGTACTCCTGTTCTCTTCAAAAACCTTGGCAACTGTTAGCTCAATTTCTTCGGCAGAAACCTCTATTCCTGTTGCCAGTGAAAAAGAAGTTAAATCCAAAATAAAGACAAGTTAATAAGGTTTTTAAAAGGAGCCTGAATCAAAATCATTTTTCATAACAACATTATTTTATGCCTTACAACTGCAAATTCAGCCCACATGGTGGGAACCCCAAGATTAAGTTCTTTGTTGCTGTACTAAATATAATCATGCAAGACAATGTCGAGAAAGAAACATTAAAGAAATTTTCAAACAGAACACAGTATAATACACCAACGTATAAAGATAACATTTGAGGGAGTATAAACATAAGTGAAAATCAAGATTTTTAAACATAAGTGAGAATCAAGATTTTCTCTCCTAACAAGAAACACCCCATCACCAATATCTTGCAGATCAAGTAGACTTTGACTTAGCACAGAAATATTTTAAATAAGTTAACAAAGGCACGACCAGTCTTTAATATGCATAAGTTATTGGTCTCAATTTAATAACACAAAATATACAAGAATGTTCTCAAGGCATCGATTTTCCTGAATAGGCAATGTGCAACCTAAGCAAAGCCAAGACATTACAAAGGCAAATAAAATAAATATTTATTGTTAAGCTCCTGGATAACTAACTAATTATTTACATAATTTTGATAACTAATTAACTAATTATTTTTTAAACATAAGTGAGAATCAAGATTTTCTCTCCTAATAAGAAACACCCCATCACCAATATCTTGCAGATCAAGTAGACTTTGACTTGGCACAGAAATATTTTAAATAACTTAACAAAGGCACAACCAGTCTTTAATATGCATAAGTTATTGGTCTCAATTTAATAACACAAAATATACAAGAATGTTCTCAAGGCATCAATTTTCCTGAATAGGCAATGTGCAACCTAAGCAAAGCCAAGACATTACAAAGGCAAATAAAATAAATATTTATTGTTAAGTTCCTGGATAACTAACTAATTATTTACATAATTTTGATAAGTAATTAACTAATTATTTTTAAATTTATGCTTCATATATCAGACTACAGCATAGGTAGCAGCAATAGCATCATGAGAAGGTCAAGAACAAAGAGAATGAGATAAAGACATTATAGCTTCAACTTGGCAAGCACATGTGCCATGCGTGAATGTTTAAATTTTAACGTAGGTATAGATTTTGGTGATGCATTTTATTTTTTAATCTACATTTAAATTCTTGATTACTTTTTCACATGAAAAAAGTTACAATTTATTCAAAATTTACAAAAGAATGTATTTTCTCACAACTCTACAAAATACCACTATCCTTTTTTAACAGAAAGATAAGAGGGAGGTTAGAAGGGATGGTACACTTGTCAAGAGAAGTAAAAAAATAAAAAAATAAAAAATTCAACTTGATGATATCAAACAACAGATCCACAAATAAATCCAGAATGAAAAGAAATTACTTTTTTGGCCTTTCACAATAAAAAAAGAGCGAAGAAGCTCTAAATTCAGAAAAGCAAGAGTATCCTTTCATTTATTGGAATTTGGAGTCAAGAAAAGGTAAGAAAGTTACTAAAATTGGCAGAATGAGATACCTGACCCTTGCCCAGCAGTTACTGATGATGTTACAATTTAGTTACAGGATTTGTGGAATGGGTGAGAATAATGTTTAGATGCAATGACCTTTACACCCTTGTTAATTTAGTAATCTCTTTTTAACAAAAAACAAAAGAGAGGACAAAAGTGGAAGAAATGCAAAATTGAACATGCGTAAAAAGTTCAAACTTCAAAGAAAGTTTATTATAATAGCATAGATAACCATCTATTTCACAGGTGAATACACAAAACTGCTGGAATCTTAAGCAAAAATGTTTATTATTCATTAATCTTTTGCAGAAATATGAGACCAGCTTTTGGATGATCTCCATGGTCAATGGAAATAGAATATATATATATATATATATATATATATATATATATAAATATATATCAATATCATCAACCTAAAGACGCATGATAAGTGTTGTGTTAAAACAAATAATAACAGTTTCAATTGCAAAATGTGGCAACAGCAATCCATAAAAAGTTTCAACAGTAATTAGGTTGCCTTTGGGATGACTAAGCTTCTAACAGACTTAGAACTATATTGCTATGGACAATTCTTAAGGGACATAAAACTAACTAATCAAATATGATATTATGCACTCAACAGCTACCAAGTTAGAGTCATGGAAATGCATGGTGTCATTTTCTATTCAGCAAACACCACCTCATCTCCAATTAAGAGAGAATTATCGTAAGAGTTTAGGATGCCAAGAACACATATTAGTGACATGGGTCAAAAATAAATAAACAAACAAATGGTCCACAGGAATCAGTCATAGGCATATTGAGAGTGCTTCCAAGGAAATCTAAGGCTTAAACATTGACCAATCAGGAGGAAAAATTAACACACGTACAGTATAAACAAACTAGCCCATAAACAACCATTGTGTCGGTACATAAAGAAAAATTTTTCCAATAAGAGAAAATTCTTCCATTTTGATGGATACAACATAAACCCAAGATCATAGCAAGTTATCAACAGCACTTCCCACTTTTGGGATAAAGAGACAGCAACCAATGAAAATACAAATAACACTAAGATTCCAATAGATCGTTTAGCACCAAACAAAAAACAAAACAACAAAAAAAACAAAAAAACAAAAAAAACAAAAAAAAAAAAAACAAAAAAGGAACAACTTACCTACACCACAGGCGTCTTCAAATTCATTCAAATCAAATTTCTCTGGACCAACCCGTCCAAGAAATGATAATGCCGCATCCAACTGAGCTGGTGTTTTAACCTGGAACATCACTTTTTGCAATTATAATACATACTTCACAACAGTAAACCGTCTCCTAGCAATAAAATTCCAGAAACAACACTTCTAAAACTTCAACTTCGAATCTCCAAAAGAAGAAAAGCAATCCTATCAACAAAGTCATCGTCCTCACCTTCAACGAAACAATGTAGCCGAGCAAAATTGGCCGATGCACAAGTGCATTCGCCGGAAACTTCGTAGCAACCTGTCTCAATAAAATAAAAAAGTAAACAAAAAAAAATTCCTTTAATCCTCAAGAACCTCTCCACCAGGAAAAACAGAGATCAGAATAAAACATAAACCCTAAACATACTTACCGTGTACAGAAGATTCCCAACCGTCCTATCACATCCGCTACTTACACCCGCCTAAACATGAAAGAAAAATAAAATAAAATAAAATAAAAATAAAAATAAAAAAATAAAAAAACATAAACACTCCATTAAAAAAAGGAAAGAAAGAGAGAAAGAACAAAAAACTTTGATTTTAAAAAGTCAAGGAATTGAACAAAAATCACTGAAAAATACAGTATTTACAGAATTAAAGACCTCGTGAATGACGGCAGTTAAGTTGTTGGTAACTTTGTTGTTAGCGATGGTATTCTTCGCCGTTCGCTCATCCAAGCCAATACGCAGAAATGACTCCAAGCATTTGTCCATGTCTTCGTCCTTAACCACCATTTCCAAAACCCTAGTTTTCCTACGATTCGATCCGAAAAAAGCAAGGAAACTTAAACCCTAACCTCGCTCGATTAAGAAGTAAGGAAGATGAGCTAACAAAAACTGCTGCGAGTGCGGCCTATTGGAAGCGAATAAACGACTAGGGATGTGTTCTCGAGGTTCTGGTCAAGTGTGAGACTGTGAGTCGCTGTGTGCCACGTGGGATTTGGACATGTCACTCTTGTGGGCCCTGTTAGACGGGAAGAAGAATATTCTATTCTAAAATCTGCGTGCTTGGTCAATTATAGCCGTTGGATTTGAGGAATCTAGTGTCAAGTGTTAGGGCAGATGGAAACGCGTTCCCATGGGCAAGCCACGCGTGCGCAAATTCGTTTACGTGGTCGCATGGTTTTATCGACCGGCCAAGCCATAATAAACTAATAATCCTTGAACTCCAAGCAAATTAGTCATCCGCATACAATATATTAGAAAATATTAAATTAACTATTTAAAAACAAAACCAAGATTATGCTCTTGAATATTACAATTAGATTAAAAAATACATGGCATTATTTACAATATTATATGGTGGTCAATTCTACTTTGATTTAGGTGGTGTTTGGTTAATAAAAAAATTAAATTTTTTTTAAAAATTATATTTTTATGTTTGGTTAATAAAAATAGTAACAAAAAATTTAAAAATATTTTTTCAATCCAACAAATTTTTTTACCAAAATTTTTCAGCTTAGAAGAAGAAAAAATAATTTTTTTTTCACGAGAAAAATTTTTGTACATTAATTTATAAAATAACTACCTATAACTGACTTTTATTAAATTTTTTCATATTCAATTAAAAAATTATAACAAAAAAATTAACACTATTTTTTCAAGAAAATTAAAAAAAAAATATTTTGCTCAAGAAAAAGTGTCTTAGTCATCAAACACACGCTTAATGTAATTCATTTTAGATTTTCCTGTGTTATGGAGAAACTCTTTATATAATCAAGCCTTGAATTACGTAACTTTATTTCATATTATGTATTAATTGCATGATTAAAAAAAAAGTTCAATAACTCTCAAGTAAAATGTCAAAAGAAACTTGTTATTAGTCTTTCTTTTTTAAACTAGAATTAATATATTGATCATATAAAATGTTGGAAAATGGTTGTTTCAAATGATATTTAAATAAAGATTGTGCAACAAAAAAAAGAGACCTTTTTTTTTTTGTGAGATTTGAGTGTTGGGCTCAC
Source organism: Tinospora cordifolia (assembly GCA_030144865.1). Lineage (NCBI taxonomy): Eukaryota > Viridiplantae > Streptophyta > Magnoliopsida > Ranunculales > Menispermaceae > Tinospora > Tinospora cordifolia. Next base: position 43,054 of record JAJIYU010000621.1, read on the forward strand.
TTGGGCACATTTGATAAATATTTAAGAGTGCAAGTTTATAGCACGTAAGGGGGAGTATTAATATCCAAACTTGGGCATTTGGCTCAAGTTCTCGTAAACAAACAACACTTAGCTGCAACCCATGCCATTCATCTCTGTTGGGGTGCCGCGTTACATGCACACTGACGAAACCTGTGACCGAACTACAGTATTTACTCTAGTAATAAACTATACGGTTCTCCTGTATGACCACCTTACATTTCACCAGGCTTGTAGCAACGGGGGGAGACATCCAGAAACTAATTTCCAATAAAAAGACTTTACTCTTCATTAGGAATTTGCAGTTCTAAAACACTTTCCATGAGGCTAGCTGTGATAGTTACTGCGTTCAAGGAGCTTTTAACTTCCTCCTCCATCCTTCCCACCTTGTAGTCGCTAATTACTAAATAAATCTCGTCACTGTTGTAGTGCTAGATTCGCATATCATCTGGTTTCTTGTCCCTTAAGACGAATTGCCTAGGTCATATATAGTAGCATCACCGAGTTAAAAGAGTTGATGTGTCAACTTTGTTTTCCAAGTTGCCACACTTGTGTTAATGTGCTCGGGCCGGTGGTAAATTGAAGCAGGCGCCAAGAATGTAGTCTATCTCGGTATCCACAGGTCCAGACCAATGAAAATCAAGATGTTATTTCCAACTTTCCACACGAAACCTTTTTGAGAGCAAATTGCATTTCCAGAGTTTGCCTATCCATAAATATCAAGGTTGAAGACCACTTGTAATGGGTTTTATGTTTGGCTATTATGAGTAGTGACTCACCATTTAATTATTACTTTTCAATAACTTATTTGATTAATTTCTACCATTACATGTGTAATGGTGATTTAATTTGAAATTAATTTCTACCCTTACGTGTAATGATGATTTAGTTATTCATGAATTATAGCAAGGCCAACCATTATAAACATTAATTGTCTCTTTTTGATATAAAGAGATGAATAAATGGATGATACTATTTAGTTCAGCTTGATGCGATCGATTATCTTCATCAATTTCCATCAAGGCATAGGTTGTATAGGAGGAAAAATATAAGAATCGAAGCTATAATTATCAATTTAACATTATTTTATTATTTCAATTGGTATCAAAGCATTGGTTTTGATTTGAGAAAATGATTTAGATTTTATATATCTATTTACAGAATGAATGATTTAGATATGATAGATCTATTTTATGAATACATGTTTTAGAGCTTTCGTTGGTTGTTAAAAAATATATATATATATGACATTTTTGTCAATGTACATGAAGTTTTTGGAGTTTCCTCCAATATATCGTTGATCGTCGATTATTGTCGATCATAGGAATGAAGAATGATGGTCCTATAAAAAAGAAAGAAAAAGAAACTGACAGTTGTAGTGAAAAAAACTCGTTGGCATATTTTGTCGATTGTCTCCCACTGTTTTCTTGAATTGTAATCTGTTATTGTTCAACCTTTATTTTTTTCCATTTGAAAAAATTTGGTTGCAAAGAATTTTTTTTTAAATCTCTACAAGTGCGCTAATTGAAACATATTTGTTTTAATTATTGTATATTTAATGTTACATTTTTACATGATGTAGTTACAATTAATGTCATATACAATTTCTTCATATAATTATTTTTAAAAAGTAGCTAAAGTATCTTTTGATTTAATTGTGTGGTTTCACCATATTATTTTGTAATTTATAATATTAGTTGTTTGCAATTAAAATATTAATTAATTGTTTGGCCTTATTGGAAAATAATTCATTCAGTATTTTAATTTGGAAAAGATAGCAAACAAATATTAAATTAAAAAATGTTCGCAGTAGAAAATTATTATATTTTAATATTCATTAACTACTTTTATTAATAAAGATAATATGAATTCATGTATAATTTACAACCTTTACCCATTAGAAGTTTAGAATTTATATTTCCATAAATTGAATATAACATTGGTTATTCAATATACAGTTTTAATTTCATAGCCTTAATTAAAGTTATATTAATTTATCTTATATTCATAAATTTGAACACATGTGTGTTCTCATTCTTCAAGGTGAATTTTTTATTGGAACGACAAAATACTCTTGGGGCAACAACAATGCCCATACGCTCAGTGGAAACCGAACATATGGGCATTGCTGCCAAATCAGATTTTAAAAAAATAATAAATAAAAGGAAAAAGGGTGTTGAGCGTTCGGTTTATACCACGCGCTCAACGCCCTAGAGCTGAGGTGCCATTGAGCACCACCTCAGCGCTAATAAACGCCCATTGCATTTGCTCTTATGTTTGAGTTGTATAGACACGTTGACGTGGCATTTTTATTGATGAGTTCTCGTTCGATACAGAATCTAGTACACCAATAGAAAAAGTAGCACATGACTAATTAGAATGATTTAATCGCTTAAGTTTTATAGTGTTCAAGTCACATGTTTCTAAAAGTATACAATGATCCATTATAGATTACTACAAGACTAAGGATTATCTAAAGGCAATTAAGGTGTGATTTGCTACTTCTGATAAAGTCTTGGTCGACACTCTTATCAAGAGGTTCTTGTAAGTGATTATTAACAATTCGAAGAGCGTGAGGGGTCATATCATGAAAATGGATGTAACACCCCGAACTTCTGAATTCTTATTTAGACTTAATCACAAGGGGGGCCTGGGTCGGTATTACTTTGCAAGTGACTCACACTTGACTTTCTAAGTGACTCATACTTAATCACAAGGGGACCCGGGCCGATATCCCGTGTCTCATTGAATATTCAGAGTACTTAACTCACTTAGATCTAAATAATTAATCCAAAAAGATAGAACATTTAGAGATAAAAGAAATTTATAACATTCTTTATTTATTGAATAAAGAAAAGAGTACATAACTCAAAAAAAATATTACAGCGGAATATAAAAATTTGGGCAATATGCCCTTTCAATTAAATAGAAATATTCTGAGCAGAGATATTCTAAGTCTTGATCATGCATTTTCAGTTAATCAATTCCCCTAAAGATTTAAAGTAGGAAGGGTGAGTACAAAGCACAGTGAACCATTTTAAAACAACTAAATTATCCTTTTAAATCAATAATACATCCAAGTCAAACATTTACAATCATTAAATATTTCAAACAATTTCTTGTTCACAGTTGTAAATTAGACTAAAAGGGGTTTTAGCCCTTGATGTTCTCATCAAAATATCTCTCTTGAGTAAAAAGACATTCCTTTACATTGAGCTTTATTGGGCTTAGAGCCTAACCCATATTCCAAGTATTTTGAGACCTTACCTATGTGAACTAATCACATGTAAAGAATACTCACAGCAATCCCTGTAGATCACTGTAGCAGTACGTGGTTCTAGTCACTAATCATCTTTCTTTAACTAAAATTCACAAATCATAAATGAATTAAATAACATTCAGCATGGTATCAACACGAAAACATGAAAACATTACATTCATGCATGATACGTCTAAATAGATCTAAGCATGCGAAACCTAAGCATGACATGGTTTAATGATGATTGAACATGCCATATATTCTAAATTAAAATTAAAATATGCATGATAAATTAAATCTAATACATGCGTGAACATTTAATTAATTTAAAACAACAAAGTAGAAGTTTAGGAATCACTTCCATCTCAGTTGATCAAAATTCAGAAATTCGGTAGCATTTCAACACTTCAACATGTTCAAACCTTCAAAAATACTCAAGAACTGAGTTGTTCACACTCAAGAATACTCAAGAACACTCAACAATTGAGTTGTTCACACTCAAGAACACTTAAGAATTAAAAAGAGTTGTCAAGAGAGAGGCTAAAGAAAATAAGAAGGATCATATCAGCTCTTGCTTTGGGATGAAGAGAATGAGAGCATAGGGGTCCCTTATATAGATTTTCAATAGGCATAAGGGGAAGTTTTGGGTGTGTTCACATAGAAAATTTGTAATACCTAAACTTTTCGTGACGTAATAATTGTAATACCGAAAATTTTAGTGACTTAATAATTGAAATTTGAGTTTAAAACACATATATGTATATATTTAAATATAAACACATATATATATTTGTCATTGGTACGCAATTAATTAGTTAATATGGAAGTATAAAAGAATATACGATGATTAATATTAGACATAAAAAAAAATTGTTGGGTAAATATATGTTTCTCTATTTGAATAAGAAAATAGTATTTTTAGTATGATATTAATATAGAAAAGTATGTGTATAAAGTATTAATTAGATGCACTCATGAA
>JAJIYU010000622.1:0-47878 GCA_030144865.1 Tinospora cordifolia
ATATATATGTATGTGTGTGTGTGTGTGTGTGTCTTTATATTTAAACATATACGTATATGTGTTTTAAACTCAAATTTCGATTATTACGTCACTAAAATTTTCAGTATTACAATTATTACATCACTAAAATTTCAGGTATTACATTGAGTTTTAAGTGTTTAACTTGTAACCTAATACAAACCTTTCGGATTGAGCAACAAACCCAACAGAACCCAAAAAATTAATATATTTAACTCTAAATTAATTCAAAAAGTTCAAGTTTAGATGAGTTGATGAGGTTAATTGTGTTAATGAATACCTTTAAGGGTTCGTTTGATTCGCAAGATAAAATAAGATTATTTTGATGAGATAGAATTAGATATAAAAAATAAAAAACTATATTTTTAAATTAAAAAAATATATTGTTTGGGTAAAATAAGAGATAATTAAAGGATTCAAATTATTTTTATCTAAGCTTATATATTCTTAAATATTAAATTAGAATAAAAAGTTATCCTCTCTTATCCTGATCCCTAGCCAAACAGCCTCAAGTTGATTAGATTTGAGTAGTTATGCCCACTCAAAACCTATTCTTAAACACACGCTATCCAATGACGCAAGGAATTGTTCTCGCTACTCACCGCTTGTCCATTGACAAGTGATGCGTTCCTTTTTTAACCACTTTCCACCGCTAGTCAGACGCTTTTGCTTAATTTACGAGACGATCTTTATCCACCTCAACCAGCCACAGGGGTTCAGAACCACCGAATAGAGGAACTCAAGCAAGTCAAAGCAAGAGCGACCTCATGCCGTTTCATAGCACGCATTCAGCACAGCATTAGCAAATGCAACTAGAACACAATTGAGAAAGCAAAATCGCCTTTGCACGAAGGGCGCGCCGTAAAACCACATCCACACGGCCTGTTCTCAGGACTCTTTCCGTTTCAACTACCATTCTCGCCGTAACATTCTCACCGTCGATAATAGCGGTTGAGAACACGAAATTGACTGAGCTTCGCTTGAACGGCAGTGCGTAGATGTCACCGCTTGAACGGTTGTCGATCTACTCCAATTGCTTCGGGAAACCCTAACTTTCGCATGATCATCACTTCTCGCATCGAGTCTTGGCCGAGTGCGCGCGCTTTGTAACCGTGCCTCAGCCAGTCTCTGGCGATCAGTTGCTCGAACGCTGGTTGAAGGTCTGGCAATCAGTGGCTCGAGACGATGGAAGCTTCGGTGAGGATTTTTAACTCAAGTTCTCTCAATCGTTATCTCTATTGTTCAGTTCTCTGCAGGCATTCTCCAAAACTCAAAATCCCGCCGATTTTTTCTGCGCATCTCTTCTCAGTCTCTTCAAGAAACACTAGACAAGCTCTCCATGGAAACGCCTTCTCACCGAACGGTTCCGAAGGTTTCGTCTTTAGAAATCGTTCGAGTTCTTGTTACAATGCTGTTTCTCTATCATCGGCATCGTTTGCGTCGAATTCCCTGGGCTTTCTTTTCTTGCTGTCTTCATCTCCGTGCGTTTCAGGCAATCTTTGCGATGGATCAATCGTCGATGCAAATGAGAAGTATTTCACGTGGAGCAGGGCCCCGCAAGACTTTAATGGCGGAGATCTCGGGATTTTTTGGGAGAAAGGACCGATTTGGACAGTGGTGTTGTTAGGCTGGCTTGGCGCGGAGGAGAAGCATTTAAATAGATACGCGGAATTGTATACCTCCCGAGGAATTCACGTCGTGAGATTCGTCATCCCTCTGACAGAAGTACTAAGGTGTGATTTGGGAAGGGGAGCGGAGAAACGGATCTTGGCGTTGGGGGAAGAGCTGGTTCGGTGGTTGTCCGAGACGAAGGAAGATGGAAGAGAACGGTTCTTGCTTTTCCACACCTTCAGCAATACCGGTTGGTTCACGTATGTTGATCCATATCCCTGTTTTGTAATTCTGAATCACATTTTCTTGCTTGCTATGTGCAGAGTTGCTGTTAATGTTACAGCAACTGTTCTTCTTTCTTCAAGAAACGATTATTATCTTCATAATTTTCGTTATACATTTTACATGCATATGAAGCCTAAATTAAATGTTTAGGAACCTAAAGACAAGACACAAATTCTCGTGGATGGACTCTTATTTGCTTAATGCAATTCAATATCTTTTTATTCAGGATGAAAGTTGAGGAGGTTCAAAAGCTTCTATAATCCGATTGATCTCGAGCTACTTATGAAAGTATTTGTAGAGCTTATTATAACAGTAGATTACAGTTCACAAAAATCTGATGTCGATGTTTCCTGGGTTGTATGCAGCTACGGTCTTATACTTGATTATTTGCAATGTCGAGGTGACTTTATGGATAAGATTAAAGGATGTGTAGTTGATTCAGGAGGGGACCCTGAAATAAACCCTAAGGTTTGTCTTTAGAAATCCTTGACTCTGAAGTTCTGTGTAACATTTGCTTTTTACATGCTTGTATGTTTCACAGCCTGAGCAATGTGCCTGAGTTCTTATTTCCCTTGTAAGCTAATGCAATTAATTTTTTATGGCTTCTTTTTGTAACCTAGCCTTGTATATATATATATATTTGAGTATTATGAGAAATGATGATGATGGTCATGAATAGCTGGTAGAGTGTTGTGGATTAGGAGGCAGTTTTGCTATAGCATTGAAAATACAGCTAGAAAACAAACATATTTGAGAAATGGTCGTAGGAAGACCAAATTATTGATAAAATGAGGAGTATTAAAAACAATTACAATAATTTGCACATCTATAATACATGTGCTAGCTCAGCAGAGTAACCTGTTATCAATTATCTTTTGACAGTAAAAATGATTGGAGATGGTGATAATCATCTGTTATTGTTTATTTTCATTTTAACTTTCATTTGGAATGGTTGAGATTTGTTACATGATTGAGTTTTCTATTGAGTCAATGTACAGGAGTTTTCATCAGTCTTGGAATGATTTTGCGACTTGTTGCTTTCTGAAGCAACTATTGGTTGGCTTCCATAATCATGTTGTATTGGAGGTGGATTGACATATCCCCTTTGATCATGAATAGGTATGGGCAGCAGGATTTTCTGCTGCACTGCTTAAGAAGCGCAGTTCCTCAACTCTTCCTGCAGTGGGAGTCATAGGACATGAATTTCAGACGCATGCAAGTATATCAAAGATGCGTGAGAACAAGCCTTCCTTGATTGAAATTCTGCTCCTATCAGTCTTGGAGTCGTTCTTCTCTGTTATTTTGAAATTACCAGATGTAAACAGGTGAATTGCCCATCCGTTTTCGTTTTAACCTGTTTATCTATAATCTGTGTGTCTATTATATGTGGTTGCATGAAGACATACATATGCATCCTCAATCAATGAAATTTAACTGTTTATTTATTTTTTTCTTTTTCTTTTTCCTCTTTACTACTTTCTTTTTTATTTTTATTTTTTTTGGTTGGGGAATCATGTTGCAGGAGGTTAACCAAGATCCTCACCATCCTATCAAAGAACCAGCCTTGCCCTCAGCTTTATCTGTATAGCACAGCTGACATGGTCATCCCTTATGAATCAGTGGAGATGTTTATTAAAGACCAGATGATGACCGGGAGAGAGGTATGGGCCTACAACTTTGGCTCATCACCCCATGTAGATCACTACAGGAGCTTCCCTCATATATATTCAACAGAGCTTCACAAATTTTTGAAAAAATGTATGATACCAATGGGGCAGGAAGTGGAGTAATTGAGGGTGTTGGTCCTCCAAGTGGTGTCTCGGTCATGTCCTATTGGTTAGTAGTCTTCAAAAGACCTTGGAAGCAGTCATACGACCAAGGTTGCCAAGCAAGGCCGCATCTTAAAAAATCAAGTGCATATTTTAATTCAAACAAGCAAGTCTTGACTGATTACATGGTGACAGGTAAGATTGTTTACCTAGTTTCGCCAAATATAAATATCAAGCTTTTAAATAAATATATTTTTTTTTAATTTGGAATTGATCATAAAGTAATTACTTTGCTAATAAATGTTATTCTTTCGCTTCTGACCTAGAACCTATCATTAAGAAAAAGCCCATAAAGTTGATTTGTTTTTGTTGTATTTTCATTGCTTTATTGTTTAATCCCTTGAAATGCACTCATATTCTCATGAAAGTTTTTGAGGAATATTATCAAAGTGGAAGGATCAATGTCTCAACCAATGAGACTTACACGTGCTTAATCCTGAAAAGGATCACTCATTTAGGGTTACAGATTTTTGTCCAATTAGCCTAATACTAGCTTGCCTTTCTTTGTATTAGAGAGTTTCTACACAAAAAATAAAGTAATCTTAAATGCACATCGTGCCTGCTAACTTAAAACTATTATAATAAAACGAAAGATGATAAATTTATCATTAAATCATAATAGTCAAGAAAATATAAACTCTAGCTCAATTGGTCGCTAGCTCGCTAGTCCCTGTAAGTGCAAGCAACTTCGATTGTCTCTATTGACCACAACGGATGCCCTTATTTCTCTTTCTTTTTTCAACGTCTCTCCTCTTAGGCTCTTAGTTTATTCTTTTCTTTACAAGTGCAAGTGCAAGCAACTCCTTTCAATGTCTCTTTGTTCTTGAACAGATAGATCACTACCTCAATATCCTTATTTCCTTACGCTGATCATCTACGACTCCTTGACACACATGGACTTTTTTCTCGTAGATCCTTATTTGATTTGCTTTTAGACTTGTTCCTATTTTTCATGTTCCTTCTTTCTAAGTATATACTGCATGTTAAGTTTCTATCTTAAGTTTGAAGTTTTGATTGGCTTTTGGTGCATAATAGGAATAACAACATTTGTGTTATAGTGCAAAAATGCTCCCCACAAAGACACCTCTCTCCTCGTTGTTGTCTTTTTTGTAGGTCAGACAGAGAGTACATTGACCATATTTTATTTACTTGTAGTTTCTCTACCAATATTTGGCGTGAGTGGTTTGCTTTCCGCATGGCTAATTTCATGCCTCGTACCCAACAGATGGTGCTTTCTCTTTCTTGTATGCATGGTAGTCTTTCATTAAAAAAGAACCAGTTGGGTTTGATTGGTATGCAACCTTTTGTTCCTTTAGCATGACTGATATTCTAATGTTTATTTGGGTTCTGGAAAGGAAGCTTGCCAGCTGTAGGACATTGAATTGCTAGCAAGGTCGTAGCAAATGATTCCCTATTTCATCTTGGACTTCACATTGGACAAATTGTATGTGCATTACTACTCATTTTGGACAGTTGGATTAGTGTTAGTTGGTGTCGTTTTGTTTGAACATTCATTTTTGGTAGGGTGAATCAACTGCGGATGCTGTATTTTTTATACATGATGTCATGATACATACTTACCGAGACATATGAATGTGCTATGTTTCAAGAAAAAAAAAAGAAAAGAAAAGAAAAAAAAAGAAATGTTGTCTAATTTGATGAAAGATCTTTCCGGTAGCTTGAGCTTAGCTTGGTCTGTTTTTCCTTAGTCATATTTTATGGACTGAAATTACCAAAAAGTCAGTTTCAAAAAATGTGGAGATGGAGAATTAGGATGAGAAAACCATGAATTAGAAACTGAGTTGTTTGTCATTTCGCCGTGAAACACTACATGCACACACATATCGGAACATGATCTCATACCCCTAATTAGCAACCATTTTATAGTCAACACACATTGATACCATATGCTTACCTTCTGTACCTATTATAGGTAAGGGTTGTACAGCAGCCATATGGGATCACACTTTCCCTAACAAGCCAAGCTTCTATTACTAGCACCTAATTCTTCCTCATTACTAGTATTAAATAGATACATTTCAGCCTTTCTCTAACCAAACAGCATTTGGTGTTGGAGAATTCATAGTAAGATGAACCTGCGTTTGTAATTGTAGGTGCATCCTTCTGTCGCTATGACTGGTGGCTCATTCAGAAATGCCCAGTTGGTCCTGGTCCACCTGTGACATCCAAAAAGACAAATAATAAATATTTGAAGCTTTAACTACATTGACTTGATTCACAGGCTTCCTAATTATTATGTCATCATATATTCTTCCACGCACCAGTCTTTGTTAAGCTTTTCTAGAGCTGGTTCTGAATCTACGTTCAGAACGTTGCCCTTTCTATCTGTCAGAGTTAAAGAGATTGCTCTCTGAAGCCACCTTCCTTCTTTGTAAGTATTTTCCTGTCATCATCACTCGTCAGTTTTTCTCTGTTTTATCAAAAATGTTATATTTTCATTAGTCTTCCTTTCCTAAAGGAAACCATTTGATCAAATAATCGCTAAACTAATTTCAAGATTTAAATTGCAAGTTTTAGAAACTGGTGATTAAGGAGATGATATACTAGACCTGGGTGACTTCTTGCGACATTGAAATTGCTTTCAGATGTTCCTCTTCTACTCTCTTCTTTGCTTTCCAGTAGGCATCAATTTCTCCTTTGGTGAACGACTTGTTTCTCTGGTATATCACTGGAAAGACCAATATAAAATCGGAATCCACCAGGATTTAAGAAATCTTTTGATTTACAGAGTAAAGATTAGGAGAGATTACCAGCTTTAGGGTCTTGAACAGGTGAGTCCCAACCTGCCATTAGAGAACCCATTTAGCTCCAACCCTTGGTGCCTGAGATCATAGAAGACTAGCATGACTTAGGTAAATATTTTCACCCCAATTTAAAAGATGATCAGGCCCATAAATGGGGTGGGGCCATTAGCCATGTTGCTTGTGCTCGATCTTGTCACCACAAATTCTACGTAGTTAAATGGTAGAATATACAGTACTGCACCATCAGGACCCACTTAATATCTTTATCCTTCGTTTGCTTTCATGGGCAGTCTTCGAAAACCTTTAGCATTTCCAATTTCCATAGTAGCATTGGATTTCCAGACCTTGCTACACGTATCATATGTAATCCACTCTCACTTAATTGCATTGCAAAGTGAAAGATACGTTTCTAACAGTATATGTCATGCCACACATTCTTTTATCTATTAAAAGCAAAAGAAGAATTCTCACTTTTCATCTCTTGAATCATCCCAGACTGAACCGACTTGAGCACAAGCGGATGTGCAAGAGCACGCTGGTGGATCTATGGAATGAAGATGAATTAATGAAGGTAAAATTGTTTCAGTCATCAAAAACTGTAGATGTTCGTCTTTTTTTTAAAAAAAGAAAAATTAAATTGATGAAGGATGTTGGTTTCATCGAAAAAAAAATATGGAATAATTGATCAATAGTGGACTTATTTTGTCGATTGCTAAGTTTATGTGTTTTATTAGCGGATGTGAATCCAAAAGTTGAGTAGATGGAAGTAACCAGCCTTTTTAATATAAGGCATATGCCCATGTTTGCTAGCTATTTTCTATTGTTTTTTCAGTCCATTTTTAAGTATAATCTGCACAATGCACTCATTTGGCAAATTAGCTAACAACTCAAAATTTATTGTAAATTTTTTTTAAAAAAACAAATTTGAGAAGTTGCTTACTACTAGCTGCTCCATTTGAACTTCTCAGTTATAAAACATTGTGTCCGTTAAACTTTTATTAAATAATTTATTTAGTTATTTTATTTTTTATATGTAAAGGATAAGTTTGTTAATTTACAATAAAATACCTATTTAAAACTACAACAGTGTTATAAAGTAAATAAAATATTTATAGGTTTTGTTTGAAGGATTTTTTCTTTAAAAACATTTTTAAAGCAAAATAAATTTGAGAGTGTTTGCCAACATTTACTTCTGATTAATTTGCATAAATAGCAATATGCAAAATAAGTTTGGTAAGGTAAAAAAATGTTGATGATATCACGAATGAAGACTACAGCATTTATTGAGGAGACAATATTATTAAAAAGATATTCGGTGATTAGGTTCCACTCACGTAGACAGTGCCATCCTTTGTGGCCATAATATGCAGATTTGTAAAAGAAAAAGTATTGGCTCAGAAAAGAAATTGCTGGTTTAGACGCATGCAAGAACAATCATGACTTGAAGAAAGTTGATTTTTGCAACTTGAAGTCTCCAAAGGATTAGCTGATTGGTGGTCTAGTGTGCTACAAAGCAATATCCAGCGGAGATTTCTTATTTAGATGTGATTTGCCTTGCACCGAGCATGCAGGTGAATCAGAACAAGAGTAAGACATTTCATTAAATTATTCCAACATTTAGCAATAATAAGGGGCATGAAGGAGTAGAGATTCATTTCTTGTATTATGTTGTGCAAGTGGGTTGTCTACCATTTGAGGGACTACTACTAGAGTTGCAAGAGCACTTTTCAACTGTTATCATTGTTATGTTCACGATCTTTAAGAAGTAAATTACAAATTACAAATTACATTATATTAACCATCTTTCGTCACAAAAAGGATTCAAAAAGCCAATGATACTTTCATTGCTTGATTGGAGCTTTAATTATTGTTAAAAAATTACAAATTTAATTGAACCAAAAATTCAAATAAAAAAGGTGGTGGGGTATGTTGCACGTAGAGCGTCTTATCCTCCTCCCTTGGTTGGGATTGGGGACTAGCCATATTGAAGTTCCATCTATCATAACAAAACTTATTACAAAATACGATCACCAATCAAGTTAGGCTTATACCTGGTTAGGCTTATACCTTTGGTTCGTGTCTCCCAAAAGTTAGGATCCCTTTTGGGTAGAAACTCCTTGGGTTTGGGTCTAGCTTAGGTCGGGTCTGTGGGTCCTTGTTGGGTCTGAGCTTTCTGTTCCCATGTTTCCTCCCCTTTCCCAACACTATGCCAGAAAAAAAACCCTGTCGGGTGTGTGTGTGAGTGGGTGTGTGTGTGTGTGTGTGTTCCCTTCGCTTAGTCCCACATCGCCTTCCAGACCTTACCTGGTTAAACCTTTGGTTTGTGTCTCCCAAAAGTTAGGATCCTTTTTGGGTAAAAACTCCTTGGGTTTGGGTCTAGTTTAGGTCGGGTCTGTGGGTCCTTGTTGGGTCTGAGCTTCCTGTTCCTATGTTTCCTCCCCTTCCCCAACACTATGCCAGAAAAAAAATCAAGTTGTCACATTTGTAATCAATATTAAGAAGACGATTGCAGAAAAAAAATTCTCGGCACAGACTCGGACTTTTGGTGTGTTTTTTGGACCCATTTGCCCTTTTGAGTGCCCTCAACTGGAGGCTTATTTGCAACAAAGAAGAATATATAGATTGGGCCCATTGCCAACCTCAAAGTTGGACCAATTGACGCTGTAATCCAATAATTGAATCAATATAAGTATTGATAAAAATATCAATTTATTCAATAATTGAATCAATATAAGTATTGATAAAAGTACAATGGCAACTTGCTTACATTAGATTACGAACATCGTAGGATGATATATAAAATGACCTATAGTATATAACCAAAAGTATGGCAAAAAGAGAAAATACAGTAAAAGCATAAGTAAGACTAATCGTTTACAATCTCTTTTGCCTTGTCTAAATCTGGTGTTCTTAGAAAATAAAGTAAATACTAAGCCTAGTATAACGTGGTTCAGTGAGTGACATCCTATATTAACAATATATGACTAAAATATATATGCATGCAGATGTCAAAATATCAATTTCTAGTGCAACATTTATAATAACACAATATTGCAATTAAATCGAAAATCATGCAAATTTCTCATACATCATATATAAATTTTAATAATATCATGCATGTCATACTTGCAGTCAACCATGCTTAACAAACCTAGAACATCCTAAAAGTTTATGACACAAGGTAGTGGACCTAGTATAGTCTTGAAAATCTAAAGCTCTAAGAGTTTTTTTCAAGAGATTTAGGACAACTGGAAAGTTTGAGGCACAAGCTAGCGTTCCCAGTGCAACCTCAAAAATTTGGAGCTCAATATCCACTGACAAGTCTAGGTGGAGCCATGCAAACTCAAAGAATTTTTATATATGCAATGACATGATTTCCAATAAAATAATTTCTAAATCAACATTTTATGTAATTAAATATAATATAACGCAATTCAATATAATCTTAATGCAGAACATATAAAGAAAATCCAAAAAACTAATCATAGTGATTAAAATTCAATAATTTCCATAAATTCAGTGATTATCCTATAAAATATTATCAAAATCTTAGTATTTTGCTCATTTTCTTGAGTATTCTACAACTACACCCTACTTTCCTTTGATCAAAATTATTATATTTCTCTTATTTTGGTTTCCTTAGTGTCTATTTGTGACCTACAAGGTCTAAAATCCACATAAAATCATATAAATAATAAATTTTCACATGAAATAACATGTATTATGCTGTTATCATCCTATTTTTCCATGTCAAGATTTTTATATTCTTTGATATTTTGGACGATTTGAGGATATTTATTTGATATCTAAGGGCAGAAATATGAGAAACAATGAATTTTCACATGGAATCTCACTTTTATTCTTTAACCCAAAAGTATAAAATTGTGGTATGGCCATGGATTTGGAGTATGTTGGCATTGCTTTTTTTTTCTCATGATTTTGGTTGATTCTTCCTATGAATCACGGGTGTATACGATAATAATGAATTTTCAATAAAAAAATTCTCATAAAAAACTACTACAGCTAGGACCAGTCTTAAGTTTTTGGGGGCCTAGGGCGAAATGATAACTTGAGACCCAAAAGAAAGAAAACTATCATTTTATAAGTTATCAATAAATAAAGAAATGAAGTTAATGTCCAAGAGGAAGGTGTTTGAAGGCATTAGTGGGGTATCATTTAACCTTTGAAGAGGCTTCATCTATAAATTAATAAGGTTTTCAATTTGGCACATCCCAGGTGCTTGAGTTTCCCCTTTGCGTAAACGGTGGGGGTCACAACATACAGTGGTGAACCTTAGGGCACGCATGAAGATTGTGACAGTGGCTCCATACCGAGACTATTAGGTATGGAGCTGATTGAAGGAGATGACAATTGGTTTTGGACTAACAAAAAGATGTTAAAGAAGATTATGATGTATTATACACTAGAAAGAAAAAAAAAACAATCCAAGAAAAATATAGCAGCAAAACTAGATTTACTCTTGAAAAGATATTTTCCTCAGAGCTTGAATTTCGCTCGAATCCTTATCTAATTTCATGACAAGATGTTGTGCTCTTGGTCTTTGTCACACCCTAGCCCCCGCGCCAAACCTTTCGCAGCTCTACAGTCGAGCATCGCGTGACATCACCACTCGGAGCGTGTGCTCGTCAAAGCGTCGGGATATGTGACTTCATTCTTTTTCCATTTCTGTTCTATTCAAATCAAATAATTTCTTTTTTTTGTTCGTTTCAAAACAAAGCAATCTCTTACACGATATTCATTATCAAATAAGCTTTCAATATATTTTCAAATAACATTCAAAATTATATCACTGGAATTTCATAGGAAATAATACAGAAAATCAAAGTACCTAAGGATGCTTTCAAATCTCAAAACATTTGTCTAAAATCATTGAATGCATCACTATTCATTCATAATATTTCAAACCATGAAATATTTGTTCAACATATAACATAAACAAAATAATAGGCTCACAGGCCAAAGTTTCAAACAATGTTTCGTAATATAAAACAGTTCTATTTATACAAAATGATAACTAGCTAGGCAACATGCCCATGATCAAAATACATAAAACTGAAATAGAGTTCAAAATAAAACAACTCTCTGAAAACTCTCCACTAGTCTCTAGGGTCTGACCAATCCTCGCTGAGTACTAGGCCCCTGAGTACCTGTAAGATAAAAATGGAGTGAGCTCGAAAGCCTAGTGGATTTCTTCTACACATCACTAGCATTATACAGACCAGCATCCGAAACATGCATATGGTTTCATTATATTAGGGCATTTCAATCACTTAATTGGTTATTTCTGTTGATCCATCTGAACACTGTCATGAATTAACCGAAAGAGTGAACCACCATCAGTATGCCCCTTATGGTCTTGGACACAACCAGGCGCAACATCTTTATCAAATAGAAATCTACCTCTGGGACCACAATCCATAAAGATATAGAAATCATATAGAAACTACTATGATATCCCAAATCTGAGGATCACACAGCCACTCGCAGTGTGGCAGTTTGGGAATACCCACAATGACGCCCTGGCTACACCCTGATCATAATCTAAGTGATGCACTAGCGGACCGTCCATCGCCTCAGTACATGGAGTTTTTAATAAACCATTAATCTTCTTTAGTTTTCCAAGCAAGGTTTTCAAACCATACAACATAACATGTACTAACCTATGTAAATTAAATCATATAAATCATTCAATAGACACTTAAGTAATCCATAACCCTAGAAAGCGCATAACCGGACATTATGATGTCATGGCAACCATTCCAATTAGTTCACACATTCCTAGCATGATACTAAGTACAACAATGTAAACAATCATCATGTTTCATATCCTAAGCCCGCACAATACTAATGAGCAAGGAAGCCTCGCCCACCTGTATATGTCAGACGAACCCTTGAGTCGTTTCTCAACACTCACCACTCGTCAAATATGAAATCAACATTTACACATTCAATCCTCCGAATCTCCAAAACCCTCAAACTACATCAATAACCATCATAGATTTCCAATCTATATAGATCATTCATATCAAATTCCAAATAAAGGGTTTTTCCCAAAAAATTCAAATTTCTCATTTCACCGCATCAACATACAAAACTACATTTATTTCCTTCAAAATTCAAAATAGAACATATTTAAAATTGGTCACTACTTCAAAATATGAGCGGATCGAGTTTTATTACCTATCAAAGGATTTGCACATTTGGAAACCCTCCAAATAGGTAAAATTCTTCTAGATCTGTCAAGAATTGCAAATGAATAGTCAAAACTTTCATAATTTAGTCTAAAATCATTAATTCATCAATTTAAAAGGAAGATTTGAGCTCAATTCGCTTTGGAACATTTCGTGCATCAAAACCCTCAAATCACCGATCAACTTTGAAATTTTGATATTGTTAGCCTATGTGAAATGATTTGAACGAATTTAAGGCTTCAGCACCTTACCTTAGATGCTTAGAATTGCTCTAGATTTGATCTGGATCATTTTGACTATCTCCGAGCGAAAATCGGATCTTCGGTTACCAAAATCGGATGCCCCAAAACATGATCTGTGATTTTGCTTTTCTGGTTCATTTTCTCTGTTTTGCGATTAAAAATGGGATGAGTTTTGTGATTAAAAATGGGATGAATAGTAACTGCATGGATAGTGCCCACAGATGAACAATACCCATGGTTACTGTTCATAGAGAAAATTTTTGTTTAGTTCCCCTTTTTTCCGAAATCAGTTTAAAAAGACCCCCATAAGTATACTTTTTGTTTTCTAATTTTTTTTCCCACTTCAACCAATGTGATTTATTATATTTTTTAATAAATATTTTAGTAAACATTTAAATCTTGTTTTCGGATATTTTTATATTTATTTAATATTTTTAAAAATTCATTTTTGATGTGTACGTGTTAAAACATTCAAGGTTATTTTTATTTTTATTTTTTTTAGATTATTATTATTATTATTAAAACATTCAAGGTTATTTTTATTTTTCTTTTTTTTAGATTATTATTATTATTATTTTTATTATTCTACACCAATCATAATAAACATCAAAATATTTATTTTCACATATCTATATAGTTACAAAACATAGTTTTATCATTTTATTTTTCTTGATTAATTTATTTTACAATTTCGTTATCAATGTGTTCACATTATAAATTTACAGGTAATTATAATCTATCCTCCTTAAAAGAAATTTCGTCCTCAAAATTTAAATAGAAAGTACCTGTATAATGTGCCCAATCAGTCGGTCCTGGTGAAGAGATATGGGTACTTCCTCTGTATCTCGCTTTCTAACTCCCTGGTTGCCTTTTCCAAGTTATGATGCCTCCACAAGACGTTGACCAGGGGTATATCCTTGGTCCTGAAACTCTGCACCTTACAATCAAGACTTCTAATGGATGGCTCCTCATAAGTGGCATCGTCCCAAATTACTAAATCCCCCACTGTATAACATGAGAAGGTTCTGGGTCGTCCTTCCGGAGCATCGATACATGAAACACATTATGTATTGTCATCTGTTCAGCAAATCTAACTCATAAGCGCATGCACCAACCCGTCTAATGATCTCAAACAGACTAATGTAGTGTGGTGCTAGCTTCCCCTTCACTCTAAACCGTCGGATCCCTTTTTGTGGACTAACTCTCAAGAATACTCAATCACCTAGCTGGAACTCTAAGGGTTTCCTCCTCCTATCAGCATAGCTCTTCTGTCTGCTCTGTGTTGTAGCTAGTCTCTTCTAGATTTGCTTAACCTGTCAGTTTATTTCCTCAATCAACTCGAGTCCAGTGAGTACCTGATCCTCAAAATCTGCCCAACAAGATGGTGATCTACATAGCGCTTCATATGGAGCCATCCTGATGCTTGCCTGATAGTTATTATTATAGGCAAACTCAGCTAGATGTAGATGCTTGCTCCAATTACCTTTGAAATCTATAGCACATGCTCTCAGCATATCCTCCACTATTTATATGACCCTCTTTAATTGCCCATCTGTCTATGGATGAAAGGTTGCGCTCATGGTGAGTCTGCTCTCCAATTCCTTCTATAAGCTCTACCAGAACTGAGATGTAAATCTGGAATCTCTATCTGACACTATCGTCCTGGGGACACCATGAAGCCGCACAATCTCTCTAACATAAAGCTCACCCAGTCTACTCATTGCGTCAATAGATCGAATAGGTAGAAAGTGTGCTACCTTAGTTAATCAATCTACTATGACCCAAACGGTGTCTTCCCTCTTGTGACTTCTCGGTAGGCTGCTAACGAAATCTATCGCAATATTATCCCACTTCCATTATGGGATCGGAAGTGGCTACAATAGTCCGGACGGTTTTCTATGCTCGACCTTTACTTGTTGACAAGTTAGACACCAGGAGACATACTTAGCTATGTTTCTCTTCATCCCTCGCCACCAAAAAGTTGTCTTCAGATTTTGATAAATTTTGTCACCTCCTGAATGCATAGTATACTTCGTTTGGTGTGCCTCATCCAGTATGGTTCACTTCGTCTGTCTAGAATGGCACGCAAATTCTATTCCCCAATCTGAGTGCACCCTCTACATCAAGCTGAAGTCTATATGCTTGCCCTGTCTGACGCCCTCAATCAAATCCATAACCCACTTATCAGTTCTCTGCTCATCTCTAATTTGGCATAAGATATTAAGCTGGCAAGTAACTGCATACAGATATGCTTGTCTCTCATCAGTGTCCATACCCAAATTATACTGACTAATCAATTGATACAATTGTCCCACTTCTTCATCCTTCCTGTTGGATTTTCTACTAAGAGTATAGGCAACAACATTCACATTGTCGGGATGATAGTGGAGCTAAAAGTCATAATCATTGAGGAACTCAATCCATCTCCTCTATCGAAGATTCAGTTCGTTCTGAGTATATATATATTTGAGGCTCTTATGGTCTGAATAGAGAACAAAACTCTCACCATAGAAATAATGCCTCTAAATCTTAACTGCAAACACGATTACTGCAAGCTCTAGATCGTGTGTGAGGTAATTCTGCTCATGTGGCGTCAACTGCCATGAAGCATAAGCTACTGTCTGTCCTTGCTGCATCAGTACTACACCCAGACCACTAAGCGATATGTCAGTACATAGGGTGTATTTCGTACCAGGAGTAGGTGTGATCAGTACTAGTGTTGTAGTCAACCGCTCCTTCAACTCTTGAAAGGACTGCTCACATTGATCATTCCAAATGAATTTCTCATCCTTTCTAGTTAACTTTGTGATCGGACCCGCTAATTTGGAGAAATCTTTTATGAATCTGCGATAATATCTAGTTAACCCAAGGAAACTCCTAATCTCTGTGACTGTCGTGGGTTGCTTCCAATTAGATACTGCCTGTACTTTCTCTGGGTCTACTGCTATTCCTTCTATTGAGACAATGTGACCAAGGAACTTGACCTCCTTCATCCAAAACTCACACTTGCTAAATTTTGCACACAACTCATTCTTCCTTAAGGTCTCCAAAATAGTATGCAAATGTTGTGCGTGCTCAGCCTCTGAACGAAAATATATTAGAATGTCATCAATAAATACAACGACAAAATGATCAAGGGATTGGCTAAAAACTCTATTCATCTGATCCATGAATGCAATTGGAGCATTAGTCAAGTCGAATGACATGACTGTGAACTCAAAGTGGCCATACCACATCTTGAAAGTTGTCTTCTGTATATCTGACTGCCAGATCCGTAACTGATGATACCCTGACCTCAAATCTATCTTAGAAAAATATTATGCTGCACTGAGCTGATCAAAGAGGTCATCAATCCAAAGCAGTGGATATTTATTCTTGATAGTGACATGATTCAACTTCCAGTAGTCTATACACAGTCTCATCGATCCATCTTTCTTCCTTACGAACAGTACCAGAGTTCCCCATGGCGACTCACTCTATCTGATGAATCCCTTTGCCAGAAGCTCATCCAACTGAATCTTTAGCTCAATCAACTCCATGGGTGCCATTCTATATGGTGGAATAGAGATGGGATTGGTGCCGGGATGCAACTCAATCTTGAACTCTACCTTCCCATGCGGTGGAAGCCCAGGTAGATCTTTTGGAAGAACCTCTATGTATTCCTGTACCACAGGAATTCTCTAAATATCTGTGGTTCCTTTTGCATCCTCATCTAGCAACTGCCTGAAGTCCTCCTTTTGTTTGATAGAATATAATAGTGCTAGCATCGGGCTCCTAGGCAACCTTTGCATATCCCCTTCTATCCCCAATATCTCCCCAGATGGTAGCCATACGGTGACTCTCCTCTTTTGGCAATCTATCTGTGCTTGATATTGGGTCAACCAATCCATTCCCAATATCACGTCATAGCCACCAAAATGGAGTAAGCAGAGATCAATTGGAATCAGCTGGTATCCGAATTTGAGTTCAATTCCACAATACTTCCCTAAACTCACTATCTCGCCTGTTGGCGTGCTCACATCCAATGGTACAGCCAATGGGCTTGTAACTAGCCTCAAACTGTTCACTAATTCCTCAGAAATAAAAGATCTCATGGCACCAAAATCAAACAACACATGTACAGCAACAACAAACAACAAAAATGTACCTTCCACTACAGGAGTGAGAGCTATCTGTGTGTCTGTTGCATGCAGTCTGACTTGGTCTCTTTGTCGCGTCTGAAAACGTGTTTGCTGCCTCTGCTGTGGGCGGCTAATCTGTCGCTGCACTGGCTGTTGTTGAGCTGAGGCTGGTGCCCTAGTAAGACAACTCCTGGCTACATGTCCTGGCTGCCTGTATACAAAACAAAATCCTAGCATCATAGCTTGTTTTCTCTGCTCCATGTTCATCTGATCAGGTGCAGTTTGCTGCTGCTGTTGCTATCTGGTAGCTAGAGTTTGACTACGAGTAGTAGGTGCTCTAGATGGCTGTTGTTTACCCCGTCTCTGCTGTGGGCCTCCTGAAATTTGATCTAGATGTGGTATCTTCTGTCTACTCCTCAGAGACTGCTCGGACTCCAGATCTCTCTCTACAAACTTTTCCTTCACAACTACCTCTCTGAAGATAGCCAGTCTCAACGGTGTGATCAACTTCCTGATATCAAGTCTCAGGCCCTCAATAAATTTGTCTACTTCGGACTACTTGTCCATAATCAACTCTAGGCAAAACCTAGACAGCTCGATAAATTTTTGCTCATACTTGGAGACTGTCATGGTCCTTTATGTCAGTTTAGCAAATTATGATCGCAGTTGAGCCCTCCGAGCTGATGAGAAGAAAGTCTCATAAAACAATGTCTTGAACTCATCCCAAGACATCGCTGACTTGTCGATGGGGGCATCACTCATAATCATCCGCCATCAATGGTAGGCTGGCCCTACCATCTAATGCACTGCCAATCTACTCTCCTGGGTCTTGTCACCCCCATCACCGTCAGGTGCTTGTCCATCTCAATGAACAATCTATCTGCTAGCACATGATCTGCTAAGCCCTCAAAAGAACTAGGTCGCAACTTCTAAAACTCTATCACTAGGTCTCTTTGCTCCTTGTCATAGCTAGCAGATCTGCTCGAAGTCTGTGCCGGGTGCTCTAATGGTACCAGTGCTGGTATCACTGGCTTTGACAATACTGGTGATGGTGTCGGTAGCTGTACGGGTGCTGGAGGCTGGATTGGAGGCTGTGAGGACTCTACCAAATGCCGACTCATCATGGCCCGATCGACTGCTCTCTGTATCATATCTGCTAGTACATCTGGTGACACAGTAATAGCAACATGTATGACTGTCCTTGTAACACCCTCATCTCTCTGAGTTAGCTCATCACTGGCCGCCTCCCTGACCACGCCTCGACAAGGTCTACCTCGTCCTCTTCCTCTCGGCATTATCTACAATTCAAAATTTCACTTTTAGTATCCAACGGTTTATTCATATTGAAACAAAAATTTTAATAATTTGAAAATGACATACTGCATTTTTACTTCAATTTGAATACCTTGAATTTTTTATACTGACCATTCATTTCAAACCCACCTATACCCTTCGCGTTTATCATGCTACTGTGACTCTAAGTTCATGTCTCTAGGTTTTCGATTTATCTCTATGGCCTAGAGTTTATGCTTCTAAGTCGACAACATTTTAGTTGTTTTTAGATATAGGAATTCAGATAACAGTACTCAATATAGTATACCACATATATCACACACAAACACCCAACAAATAATCAAACAATACCCGCTGACAGAATGGAATCCACGTTCTATTACGATTAGTATATTTATTCCAAATCCTAGTATCTAAGGGTGACACAAGACTCGCTCGTATGCGACCGTTCCCATACTAGTAGAATAAGTGCGTGCAAGTTCCCCCAGAGAGTTTGTTCATTTCTCATTACAATTCTGCAAGTGTCTCATTCCTTAAGGCTGATGCAAGAGCCACCATACGCGACTGTCCTATACCAGTAGAATACAGTGCATACAAGTTCTGCCCAAGAATCGATCACTCACCATACATGGTTTTGTCATTTTTCAAATCCAGGATTCCTCCATACCTCTAAATCTCTATGCATCCCATATTATATAGAAATCAGAAATATAGGATCCTCCTAAATCGAGTCTTGACCAAAACAAGTGTGCATTATCATATTAACAGCCTCTAACTTGTGTCCTAACAACTTTTATTCAGATCCACTGTACCCCGAAACAACACCCGGTCTTTCCTAGACTTAGGGTTTCAATACTTGGCTAACTGATTCGTCTATTGAATCACTAAGTTCAAACTCTATCTCACTTCTATGTGATTCCATTCTTGAATGAAGCACACCTGCAAGGCCACTACCAAAGTAGAGCTCAACCTACAAGGCCACCATAGTACTTTCGTCCTTCTGCGACTAGTAACTCGAGCACGCTGACATCACCTAAATCTTTTCTAGACTTCTATTCGCCTAGTAGATGGATTATACTCATTTTATCCACTTTTCGAAAGTCAAATCCAATAGAAATTCTTTTCCAATGAAAATCAAATCCAGTAAAATTTTCATTTCCGTGAAAAATTCTGTTATGATAGAATCAAATTCATTTTGTGTCAATCTCAACCTCGTAATTCTACTAACTGGGCTCTGATACCACAACTTGTCACACCCCAGCCCCCACGTTGGACCTTTCGCAGCTCTATAGTTGAGCATCGCGTGGCATCAGAGCTTAGCGCGTGTGCCTGCCAGAGCGTTAGGACGTGTGACTTCATTCTTTTTCCATTTTTGTTCTGTTCAAGTCAAATAATTTCTTTTCTTTGTTCGTTTCAAAACAAAACAATACAACATAACATATACTAACCTATGCAAATTAAATCATATAAATTATTCAATAGACATTTAAGTAATCCATAACCCTAGAAAGCGCATAGCCGGACATTATGATGTCATGGCAACCATTCCAATTAGTTCACACATTCCTAGCATGATACTAAGTACAACAATGTAAACAATCATCATGTGTCATATCCTAAGCCCGCACAATACTAATGAGCAAGGAAGTCTCGCCCACCTGTATATGTCAGACAAACCCTTGAGTTGTTTCTCAACACTCACCACTCGTCAAATATGAAATCAACATTTACACATTCAATCCTTCGAATCTCCAAAACCTTCAAACTACATCAATAACCATCATAGATTTCCAATCTATATAGATCATTCATATCAAATTCCAAATAAAGGATTTTTCCCAAAAAATTCAAATTTCTCATTTCACCGCATCAACATACAAAACTACATTTATTTCCTTCAAAATTCAAAATAGAACATATTTAAAATTGGTCACTACTTCAAAATATGAGTGGATCGAGTTTTATTACCTATCAAAGGATTTGCACCTTTGGAAACCCTCCAAATAGGTAAAATTCTTCTGGATCTGTCAAAAACTACAAATGAACAGTCAAAACTTTTAGAATTTAGTCTAAAATCATTAATTCATCGATTTAAAAGGAAGATCTAAGCTTGATTCGCTCCAGATCATTCCGTGCATCAAAACCCCCAAATCACCGATCAACTTTGAATTTTTGATATTGTTAGCATATGGGAAATGATTTGAATGAATTTAAGGCTTTAAAACCTTACCTTAGATGCTTAGAATTGCTCTAGATCTGATTTGGATAGTTTTGACTATCTTCAAGTAAAAATCGGATCTCCGGTTACCAAAATCGAATGCCCCAAAACATGATCTACAATTTTGCTTTTCTGGTTCGTTTTCTCTGTTTTGCGATTAAAAATGGGAGGAATAGTAACCACATGAATAGTACCCATAGATGAATGGTACCTATGGTTATTGTTTATAGAGGAAATTTTTGTCCAGTTTCCCCTAAGTTTTCGATTTGTCTCTGTAGCATAGAGTTTATGCTTCTAAGTTGACAACATTTTAGTTGTTTCTAGATACAAGAATTAAAATAACAATAATCAAAATAGTATACTACATATATCACACACAAACACCCAACAAATAATCAAACTGTTAGCAACCCCGCAAGTGTACGGGATCGCAGTAGTAATAACCGGTAAGACCGAGTATCGTCCTTAGGGAAAAAGGGTTGGCTTGTGATTTCAAATACCAGATTTACTATTGATTACAGTTTTATCAAGACTAGATTGGATGTAATTGAATTAAGTTTAAAACTAGAAACTATTCTAAACAAAGATAATAGTTAATGTTAAGAATTCAATATATAGACATGTCTAGGATAGTGAATGCCGCTGCGTAGTTTGTAAATCTTCATTGTAGTTATGAATTACTTAATCCATGAGCTGTAGCATCAATGATTGAAATCCTTTCCCAAGGTATTTCAACACTCACTAGATTTGTTTTGTCAAACCCTCTTCCGAGGCGTTCACTCAACAATCTATGTGTTCTATCCAACAATCCCTGTGCAACTCCCTAGATTGGTTGACGATCTCCCGATAAATCAACCGGTCTAAGTCCAAATTGTGATATCCACCCTTTAGGCTTCTCTCCTGAGATAGACCAAAGTATTAAGTTCAATACATCTCTGGCCAGTAGACATAAGGTTTTAAGTCTACACAATAAGGAATAAAATCTATAACTCAGTAACGACAATTAGATATTACAAACTATGCATTAAACATCACATCCCAGACAATAAAACTGATTAGCTAGACATGAATTCAAAGGAAATCATAAAATTAAATTCAAAGAAGTAATACATACTTAAATCTCTTAAACAATCTTCAATTCTCAATAAAAATCTAGTTTTTCATGCCCTAACAACCGTCACAGTGATTTTTCTTTGATCTTCGGTCATCTAGACTCTAATTACCCTTTTCTATTTATAGTCCCGCACTAAAAAACCTAAAAAAAATATGAAAATCTCGCTAGACAATCGAGTGACTGCGGTCCATGACTTCTATGTCAAAACCTAGGAATTTTTCATGTTCTGTCCATCGTGGTCTATGCTGTTTTTGTGCAAATCACATTCTAGTGACCGCGGTCACCAGTGCTTTATCTGCTGGTTCTATTCTTCTGTTGTTACTACGGTCTTTAGTTCTTGGACCGCGGTCTACTGGTATTTTCTCTTGATTTCATCTCTTATTTGTCTTCTTCTGATGCATTCTTCCTGAGTGCTTCAACTTTTATCCTGCAATACACTCAATCCCTTTCCTAGACATCATTTTCTCATAAAAGAATATCAAAACTATAGAAAATAAGGCTTAAAAGTTACTAAACAATGTAAATCTCTAACTACATGCAACTATTGCTAATTATGCAATTTTTTACTTCTATTTTCCCTTATTTCTTATAAAATGCAGCATTTTGCCTACTTTAATGTTAGTTTGCCATGCAACTAACAAATACCCCTAAATTTAGAGTATTGTTCGTCCCCGAACAATGATTCTAATCTAAAAT
The DNA here is from genome assembly GCA_030144865.1 of Tinospora cordifolia. Lineage (NCBI taxonomy): Eukaryota > Viridiplantae > Streptophyta > Magnoliopsida > Ranunculales > Menispermaceae > Tinospora > Tinospora cordifolia. Next base: position 22,405 of record JAJIYU010000622.1, read on the forward strand.
TAACATGTCATGCCATATAGAATTTAAATTCTTTTTCACTCATCATTGTAACCTCAATTTTCCATTCCTATAGCTTATGACTCTTCAACACTTCCTTAGGGTCATTCAGCTTGTCTAGATTTTCAGTTCATCCTCTATTATTTCTCAACTTCACTCATTCATCTGTTAGTATCTCAATCCTCTAGACTTTGTAAGTGATTTGCAGGTACCATCCCACTCACAGAAATCATTTCCTAATACCTAAGTACACAAACCCTCTTAATTCTCTCATCTATCTATCTTCTACTTAAGTCAAATTATAGTCAGGATCAGTGGTCTTTCTTTTAGGTTGTAACGTGATCTGGCTCAAGGTACAAGTGTAATAGGAATTTAAATCTGACTCAGGTGTACACTCATAACAATAATAATAACCTAGTTTGCTTGATTTTCTTTATATAACTTGACCATTTTTGTTCAATCCTTTGTTTTTCTTTGTTCATGCTCACATCCTTTGTTTTTCTTTGTTCATAGCTCCCCCAAACTTATTTCATCATGTGCACTCATACAAAAGTAAAAAATGCAGCTATCATTGACAACACTAAAATACTAAAAAATATAAATATAACCTTTTTTTGTTTTTTTTTTTGAATTCAAGGAAAATAAAAGCTGAAACAAAAACTAAAAACTTATGTATTTCAATGTTAGCATCCCCTCCTTCTTTCACATAATCAGAATAGGCATTATTAAAACCATGAGTGAACACAAATAGGTCTAACTGAGATATTCATCAAAGGATTGAGTGTTTATATATATAATGTTTTGGTTCATAACAAGAAAACAGGCTATAAGGCTCAAAATTGGTTACAAAGAATTATAAGTGTTAGGACCGGCCTTTAGGTTATGACTCAAATAATGATGGCGTACTTCATGTCCCTCCTATAGTCATTCCTAAGCAGTGTTCAAGACAGATTTGAGTATTTCAAGAGTCTGTGAGAAATTCTTTCCATTTGTGGGTTGGTTTCTACTTCTCACTTTATCCAGTTTCGGAGTCTCAATCTACTTAAGACTACAAAGATCTGTTAAGGTCAAATTTCAGACAAACCAAACACACAGACTGTTTGAAATTACCCTAATTCTTTGTCTCATCATACTAGAGGAATTTTCAATTTCATAGGTTACTCAATGAAAATTTTCAAAAATATATCATGACTCTAGCCTAAGTAACATCTATATGCTCTATATGCTCATGTCCTAACTAATGTGCTCATGTATTATCACTAAATAAACAATCTTAATGTCTAAATATCATGAGAGAACTTAAATAGCTATGCATATGATATGCCAAAAATATATGCAGTTTAGAAGTATTAATGCACACAAAATATGTAAATAAAAAATAAAAAAAATAAACCTGACATGAACTTGACCTGAAATGAACTTGAAGAAGAATTTCTTCAGTGCGCACCCCCAAACTTATATTGTGCCTTGTCCTCAAGTGCACATAGATACGTAAACATGGGCAAGGTAACACATCACACATGCATTCAAAGAAAAAAAAATTAGTCTGAAAATTATGGAAAAATATAGATTAGCATTGGACCAGTGAACTAACAGTCAGAAGTAGTGCACTAACAGAAGAAAAAGAAAAACATAGGAACCATAAAGATACAAAAGTGTGATTTTCCAAAACAGACACAAGAGAAGCAAAATAAGCATCTAAAACCATGGTGCTCAAAGATCTGCACCAAAGACTTCGTCCTCCGTAGTAAAGTCATTGAAATTATCACCACCACCATCTTCATCATCATCATCTGCAAGGACCACTGGCGGAGGCGGTTACGCTGGAGGTACACAACAAGTCATCTCCATGTAAGGCACGACACAAGGGGGAGGAGGAAAAACTGCAGCCATATCCGGGTCCTTATGATGCATCCACTTGGTCATGTATGCCATCCAATGCATCATAGTGTGCTCCGTAGTAGATAGAGATGCAGCAGCGACTGAAGAAGACTGAGGGACATCCGCAGGGCGTGTAGGGGCTGGGGCAGGAGCAGTAGTAGGTGGAGGAGACTCAGTAGAGGCCCTACGCCTCTTGGAAGTGGTGGATGTGAGCATCTTCACCGCAATATGATTTTTCATCTTCAATAAAGGCTCTGTCTTGTCCCATACGACCCTCGCCCGTCTGCATAATTTTGTAATCAGAGTAGGGTGTGGCAGACCTACATTAGTTCTATCTATAGCAGACCTAATAGAACTAGAGATAAGTGCCCCAATATTAATTGAGAGTCCTTTCATGATGCAGTAAACTAACACTGCTCTCTCTACTGTCACTCTATTAATGGCTAAGGAGGGAAGTAGATTGGCACAAGTTAAATACAGCCTAACCTTTGCCTCAGTCTTAAACATAGTCTTCATGAGATTGACGGCTTATTGTTGTAGCAAATCCATGATGCCCCGTCAATGCATAGTGTTCGAAGAACCTCATCCGAATCAAATCTCGGTAGCAAAGTGTAGTAGTCGTCCAGAGAGTCCGCGGGAAGACCGTGGACCTCATTAATAACTGCAGCATTGAATGGCACCCATTTACCCCGTACCCAAACAGATGTGCCTTCTCTATCAGGGGCGTTGGCATAAAATTCTTGCACTATGGAAACCACTGTGTTGCCGGGTGCCTGAATCAACTTTCCCCAATTTCTGGCAGCTATGATAGTATCGATGCCCAATGCACACTCCGCAGTCATCAACATGATTCCTCTCTTAGGAATCAAATGTCTGTTGGAGCGAATGATATTGAACCTCTGTTTGGCATTTGCAGTTCTGAATCTATTCCTATCAGAGGGTGGAGGAGGAGGTGCTTGTTGCTTCCCTTTAGAAGCATGCATTTTCATTCTTGGAGGCCTGCAAACACAGAGATTAAAAGCAAGGAAAACAACAAGATTCATATATAATAACACATCAACCATTCAATGAAATAGACTCAACATATGGTTCTAGTGCCTGGTCTAAGCGTTATAGCATCAAAGTCATTCAATATGCATGAAACATTGAATCTTGTATTGCTTGTGATGGTGAATGTCATAAAAATCTGATGAAAAGACACCTCATTTCATGAAACAACACATCTAAAGTCCTAAATTGCTCATGAACACGGACGTAAGCAAGTCTTAGTGCAAAAATGAATCACATAATTTGCATATTCAGAGTCAAGAAGAGAATAATATGAGTTATTGAGCAAAATCACCATGTAAGCATAAGAGAACACAAAAAACATTCCTAAATCATCTAAACACTCAAAAAAAATGCAAGAAACTAATGAGAAATCAAAGAAAAGCACTTACATTTTAACTGAAAAAGGATGAAATGCTCGAAATCTTGAAGAGGAATCTCAAAAGCCACAGACAAACTCGGATTTTCAACGCAAAAATGAGTAGAATGACTGCGATTTGTGTTTTAAAACACGCATGGACTGCGGTCCATGTGCTTTTTCTAAGTTTAAAAACCAAGATTCGAACTGTGGACCGTGGTTTACAGTTTTCAAGGACCGTGGTCCATGTGTGTTTCTCAAAAACATGTTCTGTGGACCGCGGTCTGTGGAAATGCATGTGCTGGTGACCGCGGACCTTGTGTTTCATAGCAAAATAGTTCATTCTGTGGACCGCGGTCTACATAATGTAGTTTGTGTGTGTTGTATGTGGACCGAGGTCAGCATATCATGGACCGCGGTCTACAGTTTGATGGACCCCTTTTAGTCAATTGTAAGTGCATAAACACAATTCTTCCCTGAAATCTAACAAACTAAACTCAAAAAAATATATATATATAATCATGCAAACTCCTATAGTGGGTTGCCTCCCACTCAGCGCTAAGTTTAACGTCGTTAGCTCGACGAGGATACATTGCTTCAATCGTTGAGGAGAATCGTCTCCACCATCTATTTTGGACCATGGTAGAAAATCTTAGTCTTTGGCCAATCACTTTAAACTTGTGGCCATCCACCAGGCTTTCCACCTCTACTGCTCCATACGGGAAGACTTGAGTGACTAAAAACGGTCCCAACCATCGAGATTTAAGCTTACCCGGAAACAAAAGGAGTCTTGAATTGAAAAGAAGCACTTGCTGCCCAAGTTTGAACTCCTTCTTCTCTATGACTTAATCATGCCATTTCTTCACGCGCTCTCTATAGATGGTGTTGTTCTCAAATGCTTCTCTGCAAAACTCTTCAAGTTTTACGAGCTGCAACAACCGGTTCTCACCACAAGGCTTCGCATCGAAATTTAACCTCTTGATCGCCCAATAAGCTCTGTGCTCTAACTCGCAAGGCAAGTGACAAGATTTCCCATACAGTAATTGACAAGGAGACATACCAATGGGTGTTTAAAATGTTGTTCTATAAGCCCACAATGCATCATCTAACTTCAATGCCCAGTCTTTACGATTTGTACCAACCGTTTTCTGCAATATTGACTTGATTTCTCGGTTAGACACTTCAGCTTGCCCGTTAGTTTGAGGATGATAAGGTAGGGCAACCTTGTGCCTCACGCCATACTTAGTGAGAAGGTTTTTGAAGACTTTATTGCAAAAATGTGTTCCTTTATCACTCACAATGGCTCTAGGAGTACCAAAACAGGAGAAAATTTTTTTTGTAAGGAACTTAAGGACCACTCGTGCATCATTCTTTGTTGTGGCCACAGCCTCCACCCACTTAGAGACATAGTCAACCGCTAACAGGATGTATTGCTTGCCAGCTGATGGTGGAAATGGCCCCATAAAGTCAATGCCCCACACATCAAACAATTCCACTTCTACAAATGATGTAAGAGGCATTTCATTCTTCCTGGAAATGTTTCCTTGCTTCTGACATGCCTCACAAGTCTTGACAAACTCATAAGCATCTTTCAACATGCTTGGCCAATAAAACCCACTCTCAAGGACACGTCTAGCTGTTCTTTGATGGCTATAGTGACCACTATAAGGTGAAGCATGGCAATCATGAAGAACTTTGTTAATTTTATATTCAGGAATACAACGACGAATCACCTTGTCAGCACACCTCCGGTAAAGAAAAGGATCATCCCAAAGATAGAACTTACTCTCATGTATGAAACGTTTTAGGCCGCTCTGAGATAGATCTGGTGGTGTGACGCCTGTAGCTTTGTAGTTAGCAAAATTTGCGTACCACGGAAGGTTGTCATTTACTGACAAGAGACGCTCATCCAGGAAGACCTCCACTATTCCCTTTGAATCAGGATTTGCTTCATTTGACAGGCGAGAGAAGTGGTCAGCCACAACATTTTCTGTACCCTTTTTGTCTATTACCTCAATATCAAATTCTTGTAGCAGCAAAATCCAGCTTATTAATCTTGGTTTAACATCCTTCTTTGCAAACAACTGTCTGATTGCCGCATAATTAGTGAAGACTTTGACATGTGAGCCCACAATGTATGATCTGAACTTGTCACAAGCAAAAACAATAGCTAGCAACTCCTTTTCAGTGGTGGTATAGTTCTTTTGAGCATCATCTAATGTTTCGCTTGCATAATAAATGGCTCTGAACATTCTATCACGTCTTTGTCCCAAAACTGCTCCTACTACATAATCACTAGCATCACACATGATTTCGAATAGTTCCCTCCCAAACTGGTGTTGACATTATTGGAGCAGTTATCAAGGTTTTCTTAAGTGTGTTAAAAGCATCAACACACTCAGCTGTGAAGATAAATTCAGCCTCCTTTTCCAACAATTGGCATAGAAGATGAGTTATGTGAAAGAAATTCTTGATAAATCTTCGATAAAACCCTGTGTGCCCCAAGAAACTCCGCACCTCACGCACTGTTGTTGGTGATGAAAAATTTTCTATGGCTTGAATTTTTGCTTTATCAACTTCTAGGCCATTAATAGAAACTTTATGGCCCAGCACAATGCCTTCTCGAACCATGAAGTGACATTTTTCCCAATTTAGGACTAAATTCTTTTCTTCGCACCAGGAGAGAACTCGTTTCAGATTGTTGAGACATTGTTCAAATATCTCACCAAACACTGAGAAGTCGTCCATGAATACCTCTATGATGTTTTCAATCATATCAGCAAATATTGCCATCATGCACCGCTGGAATGTTGCTGGTGCATTGCATAGACCGAATGGCATTCTCTTAAATGCATAAGTGTCATACGGACAAGTGAAAGTAGTTTTTTTTTTATGTTCTGGTGCGATGACTATTTGATTATATCCAGAATATCCATCCAAGAAATAGTAGAAATCATATCCAGCAATACGATCCAGCATTTGGTCCACAAAAGGTAAAGGGAAATGATCTTTACGAATTTTCTTGTTCAGCTTCCGATAATCTGTGCAAACACGCCATCCTGTTGTTGTTCTTGAAGCTATTGACTCTCCTTTTTCATTTGTATCACAGTCATTCCTCCTTTTTTAGGCACAACGTGAATAGGGCTAACCCATGGTGAATCTGATATAGCATAGATGATTCCAGCTTTTAGCCATTTCATAACCTCTTTCTTCACCACTTCTTTCATAATAGGATTGAGCCTCCGCTGATGTTCCACCGTTGGTTTATGTGAGTCCTCCATTAAGATTTTATGCGTGCAAATGGCTGGACTTATCCCTTTGATATCTTCAATTGTCCATACTAATGCAGATTTATGCTCCTGTAACACCTTCAGCAACTTTCCTTCTTGAACAGGTGCAAGTGAGGAGGAGATAATAACTGGAAATGATTTGTTTTCATCCAAAAATGCATATTTCAAATGCTCCGGTAGCTGTTTCAACTCCACTTCCTTAGGTCTTTTGAACAACTTCAGATGACTGATTTTCAGGCAATTGTTCCTCTTTACTGTGGATTCTGGTGCGCTTGCTTCAAAGCTAGCACCACAAGCTGTTCTTCTTCTATCATAACTTTAGGAAACGTCAATGAACGAGAGATGCTTCCCACCAACTCATCTTGTGAGCTTAGTGCCTCCACCACCTTGCCAATGCAAGAGTTTAGGATCTCCACCCTGTTGCATTCATGTAGGTCACTAGGATATTGCATTGCCTTGTAAAGACTAAAGATCACTTTCTCATCATTAACTCTTAAAGTTAATTCTCCCTCGTGTACATCAATGAGTGCATACCCGGTAGCTAGAAACGGTCTTCCAAGGATAAGTGGTATTTCACAATCTTTTTCTATGTCTAGAACCATAAAATCCACTGAAAATATGAACTTATCTACCTTGACCAACACATCCTCAACCACTCCTTTTGGATATGTTAAAGACCTATCAGCTAGTTGAAGAGTGATGGTTGTTGGTTTGATTTTTGTCATTCCCAACCTTTTACATACTGCCAAAGGCAACAGATTTATGTTTGCTCTGAGATCACATAGTACCTTCTCAAAAATTTTAGACCCAATATTGCAAGGTATAGAGAAACTACCTGGATCTTTCAACTTTTGAGGAAGCTTCTTCTGTAGGATGGCACTACATTCTTCAGTGAGCTTGAATGTTTCAAAATCCTCCAACTTCCTTTTCTTGGACATGATCTCCTTCATAAACTTTGCATAATTGGGCATTTGTTGCAAAGCTTCATCAAATGGAATGTTTATATGGATTTTCTTAAACATCTCTAAAAATTTAGCAAGCTGTTCATCCATCTTCCTTTTCTGAAACCTTTGAGGAAATGGTAAAGGTGGAGTTTCAGAAATTCTGTTATCTTGATTTACTCTTGCCTTGACCTTCCCTTTTGATGATGTCGGTTCTTCATGTTGACCTATAGATGACTTTTGCACATCCATCTCATTGCTAACAGCTCCCTCAGCTTCAATAGGTAGTACACTTGGATTTGGTGGACCTACTACCTCTTTGCCGCTCCTAGCAGTAACCGCCTTGCAGCTCTCATTTGGATTTACTTGAGTATCACTTGGAAAAGAGCTTCGCTGCTGGTTTGACACTATTTGTGCCAATTGCCCTACTTGTGTTTCCAGATTTTTAATAGTAACATTAATGTTTTCCACCTGGATTTTAATTCCGAAAACTCTTGTGTCATTTTTATCAACCCTTCCAGTTAACTCTTTGAAGAATCTTGAATGCATATTCATCATTTCATCAAGTTTATCCTCCAAAGATGGCTTTTTATCTTGCAAAGGCTGTTGATTGACAAATCCTGAAGGCATTTGAGCATTTCTATTATTTGCATATGAGAAATTCTCATGGTTTCTCACACCCGAATGGTAATACTTTGGGACATTATATCCCCCAGCTGGTGCTTGATAACCGTTGAATCTGTTCATTGCATTCATCTGTTCGATTGAAGCTTCTCCATGATAGGAAGACTTATTTGCTTCAGCAATTGAGTGTACTTGTTGATGTTGCTGAAGTTGTGTTCCACTACTCTTTTCTTCCACCAAATTCAACCGATGGGTCATTACTGCAATTTGGGCATGCAAGGCACTAATCTCATCAACTTCATGAATTCCCACTCTCTTAGCTGTACTTCTTTCTATACCATGTCCATAAGCATTGGCTGCCATGTCTTCAATCAGTTGAGTTGCTTCTGTGGTTGATTTCCCCATCAAAGATCCTCCAGTTGCTGAATCTACCAAGACCCTTGTGGGTGGTGTAAGTCCACTATAAAACATCTGAATTTGAAGCCAAGGTAGATATCCATGTTGTAGGCAACGCCTTAGTAAGTCTTTAAATCTCTCCCGAGCCTCATATAAAGACTCAAACTCAGATTGTTTGAAAGAACTAATCTCCCCTTGCAAGTGATATACTTTGGCTGGTGTGAAATACTTTTGTAAAAACTTCTGGCCCATTTCTTCCCAAGTTGTGATACTTCCCGGAAGTAAGGTTTGCAGCCAACTTTTTGCTTTATCCCTTAAGGAAAAGGGAAACAGTCGCAGTTTAAGTTGATCTTCAGTTACTCCATGTATTTTGACCGTATCGCATATTTCCATGAAGGAGTTTAGATGTACCATTGGATCCTCCACAGCCGAACCTGCAAATTGTTGTTGTAACACCCCAATTTTCAACTGGACCTCTGTTTACGTTTTACCTCACGTGTGCATCGTCGCCCGATAAAAACTGAGATGCTACTAAAAGTTTCATTCTATCAAAATTTTTTTCTTCAAAATCAAGTTCATAACAATTCGTTCTCAAGTTAATGTCTATGTAGTTGTTTTAAAACAAACCAAAGATCAAAATCATTTCTCTACGTATGCACTAAATTTCTCAAAACATTGCATAAATAATACAGCGGAATACTTAAGACTATTCATTCAAACCAAAATCGTTAAACAAGTAAAATCATTTAAGGTAAAACAGCTAAGTTAAAACCAACGTAATTACATTAAAATAATTTTGTAAATTATATAAAGCTTAACCTTCAAGTCACCTATCCCGGACGACCTCCCCTTGAGGTGTCCAATCAAAGTGCGAGTCTTTTGACGTGGTTTACAGTACTCTAAATCCATGTGTACCTGAAATAAAGAAATGGGAGTGAGCTCGAAAGCTCAGTGGATCGATCTTACACATCACATACATTATACAAACCCAATCTAAAACATCACAAACACTTTCAAACATTAGGCATTCAAACATTCATTTGTCTTGGTTGTGGTTTAGGACCGGAAGAGGGTTGAGATGCCTCTCGGTATTTCTTGTGATCCAATCTAATCTCAGAGGGTTTCAATACCCGTCTACAATCAATCATGTCATCACTATCACAGCCTAAGAGAGTGTACTTATCATGAATCGTACCATCTCTCAAAGACTTTGAGCTGTCACAATCAGCTTTAGGTGGAAATACCTACAATCCGCCTTGTGGCTCGACGATCTCAAGCGATGACATATAGGAGATGCCACCTCGATCCACTTCAGGCTCGTCAATCGCACCGGTATGTGGATTCTTAATAAATCATCGTCTTATTTTAGTTTTACAAACAGTCTCAAACACATTAGGCATCATACAATACACTAAAGAATATAATCCAAACCATGCTTGCAGAAAGATACATGGATAAGCAATAATATCTAGATGCATATGCTCCTAATCGTGTATGCCATATTTGAGTAATTCTAAATGCAAGATCATGTCATGAACTAAATAAGCATGGATTAGCAATTTGTCATACATCACACATTATTCACCTAAATTAAACAATTTCAATCAATTTCCTAATAAGATTTTAATAACCTAAAACTATTCAAACAAATGTTTTGAATCTTAAATCCATATAATACAAATGAGCAAGGAAGTCATATCCACCTGATTTCGCCGATCTTCAGGGCTCCTTGCTTTCCTTCGAGTGATCCCGTGTTATAAAATGTACAACCTGAAATTTACCACTTAATAATTTATTCTCAATTTAAATGATTTCTAATTTAATTAGGAAGTCTAAATATCAATTTCCACTTATTTAGGATTATTCTTAATTTCTAGAATTTTGTACATCCTAATTAATATAATTCCTTAGTCTTTTGAATCTTCTCAATTTGTATTTAAAACTTTAATAATTTACTTGTAAGCTTGTTCATAAATTACATTTCTAATAACTAAATTTTTTTTTCCACAAATTTAAACAATTTATTAATATTGTAATTAATTTAGTTACGAACAAACTAAGACTTCTAGATGTTCTAAATTTAGTTTCAAGGCCTAAGATTTTATTATTTTCTTGTTAAAGACTTTTAAACTCCTAAAGTTTATTTATTTATTTATTTATCATGTCTTTAACTAATTTAATGTATTAAGTTGTAACTTATCCTAATTTAAAAGATGAATTACTTTAATTTTATACATTCAAGTAATCCCCATGCTCAATAATTAACAATTAATATCCTATTAAATTTATCTAATTAATTTTTTTTTGTTAAACAAATTTTTTAAATTATTTTTGTACTTACTTTAATTAATTTTTTTATTTATATCTAGTTTCTTAATTTTAATTTTTTTTACATTTAAAATTATCAAAATAAATTTCTTACTATCTAAAAATTTAAGATTTAAAATATACCTCACGTCCTCTTTTGGTGTAGCTCGCGACAACTCGTTCATCTCTCACGCTGCAGCTGCTATCCTCTTTTCCAATCACAAATCACTCTCTAGTTGCAACACCGCTTCATTACTTTTCTGTTTTCTCCGTTAGTGATTCACGGCAGGCCACCAGGAAATCAAAATCACACCCAACTAATTTAATTTCCAGCAACATCAACACCTCTAAAATCATGTTCATCATCTTCTTGTCCCCAATCTATAAGAATACAACTAACATCAATTTCTTCACGGTCTGCACTCACAACTATTCTCAAACAATTCACAAATCCGCAATTTACTCCTCAATTCACGATTCAGCTCGCATCTTCAGCGTTCTTACTTCGTTCGATCTTCATCATCAAAACCCAAAAATCATGGACAACTCAAATTACCAGAAATTGAAGACGCCTGAATCTGAAATCCAATTTCTTTGCTCTGTTCTATTCCCCAAACCCAGAAATTCCTCTTCCAACGTTGTTCTTCATTCACCACTGGTGCATCAGACCCAAAATCAAATCTCCCATCTTCACGGCCAGCAACCTTGCTTCTTTCATCCGGAGTTCATGGTTTGCAGCAGCAGCCTCCCCTCCTGCATTTCAGCTTCACGTTCCTCTGCATCACGGCGGCACCCCAGCAGCAACCAGTAGCTGCAAGTCCTTTATCTCCTTCCCAGCTCCAAATCATCTACACACACCTAACGGACAGCACACTCCACCGCTCCACGCACCAACTTCCCCCATCCTCTCCATCCAAACCAGCAGCAGCTGGTTTCCCTTCTTTCTCCCCTGGCCGCTTCTTCCTTCAATTCCTTGCTGAATCCGAACCACAGAATTTGGATCTCTCTTGCTCCATTTTCCTCTGTTCGTTGCCTCTTTGGTCCTTCTTCCTCAACGCAGCAGCACACAAAGCTACTGCTATCTTCTTCGTTTGAACACTGCAACATCAACAAAAAGAAGAACCCCAAGTCAACCAACTGGATTCTTCTTCTTTCTGTGATTCTTTAACAGCAACAACATTTGGATTCATTTCTTCAATTCCCTTCGTGCGACTAATAAACATAATCAACTGTTCTTCTTCATTCTAGATTTATTGATGTTTTCACCGCCCAAAATCCCATCAAAATCCAGAAAATTCTAGCTTGTTCGACTCACCAGAATTTTCCAGATTTTCATTTGTTTGTATTTTTTTTCATTTATTTTTTTTTTTCGTCCAAATATACTCAACCCATAAATTCTGAAATTTTTGTTTTGTTTTTTTTTTTAACTTAGATTTTTTTTGATACTACCAATTTTTCAATCAAATAATCTGGATGTATTGTTGAGTATTATTATTATTTTTTTTCTATCACTCCAATCACTAAATTCTTTTTTTTCTCAATCCATATTAATTTCATCTCTTAATTGAATTTCAAATTGTGATCCCTCAACATTTCGATTAATCTATATTTAATTTTATTTCGTTAACCAATATATGATTTTCTAATTTATTTTATTTTTTTATTTATTTAAATCAAATAATCTTTTTTTTCATTATTGACACCGACGCTAGTTGGTGTGTTCGAAATCATCGTAATATTTTCAAATATATTTTTTCGACTATAATATATACATATGTTTTAATAATTATGATATATTTTTTTTCTATGATTAATATCTTATTTTATGTTTAGTCGCAACGTAGCACGCTCACAAAATTCTAGAGTGTTACAGTTGTTGTTGTACCATGGTGATCAAGGACGGTTTCAACTCAAAAGTGTTTGCATTTATTGGTGTCCTTGATATGCCTGAGTAGTTATTGTTTAAGACAGGTTTGAAGAAGTCCCGTAATGGTGCCTCTCCATTGTTACCAACACCCGAACTACCGCTTTCAGCCATGTTCGATGCACGCTCTTGAGCCTCCAACCGAATCTGACTGATTGTTTTCAGCAAATCTGAATCGTGGTGGTCACAAGGACGTTTACTCATACAAGCCTGAAACACAAAAAATGCAAACAGATCAAGTGTATTCAATGTATTCTTTAGTAATGATAAGAAAAATTAATTAATAAGTAATAATAAAATAAGATATCGTCTTGACTAAGACCAAACCAAATTCAACTGGTTTTATAAACACTAACACCATTTATCCTCGGCAATGACGCCAAAAGCTTGTTAGAAACCCCGCAAGTGTACGAGATCGCAGTAGTAATTTCCAGTAAGACGGGGTATCGTCCTCAGGGAAAAAGGGTTGGCTTGTGATTTCAAATACCAAATTTACTATTGATCACAGTTTTATCAAGACTAGATTGGATGTAATTGAATTAAGTTTAAAACTAGAAACTATTCTAAACAAAGATAATAGTTAATGTTAAGAATTCAATATATAGACATGTCTAGGATAGTGAATGTCGCTGCGTAGTTTGTAAATCTTCGTTGTAGTTATGAATTACTTAATCCATGAATTGTAGCATCAATGGTTGAAATCCTTTCCCAAGGTATTTCAACACTCACCAGATTTGTTTTGTCAAACCCTCTTCCGAGGCATTCACTCAACAATCTATGTGTTCTATCCAACAATGTGCAACTCCCTAGATTGGTCAACGATCTCCTGATAAATCAACCGGTCTAAGTCCAAATTGTGATATCCACCCTTGAGGCTTCTCTCCCGAGATAGACCAAAGTATTAAGTTCAATACATCTATGGCCACTAGACATAAGGCTTCAAGTCTACACAATAAGGAATAAAATATAACTCAGTAACGACAATTAGATATTACAAACTATGCATTGAACATCACATCCCAGATAATATAACTGATTAGCTAGATATGAATTCAAAAGAAATCATAAAATTAAATTCAAAGAAGTAATACATACTTAAATCTCTTAAATAATCTTCAATTCTCAATTAAAATCTAGTTTTTCATGCCCTAACAGCCATCACAGTGATTTTTCTTCAATCTTCGGCCCTCTCAACTCTAATTACCCTTTTCTATTTATAGTATCGCACTAAAAAATCTAAAAAATACGAAAATCTCGCTAGACAATCGAGTGACCGCGGTCCATGACTTCTATGTCAAAACCTAGGAATTTTCCATGTTCTGTCCCACCGTGGTCTGTGTTGTTTTTGTGCAAATCACATTCTGATGACCGCGGTCACCAATTTATGGACCGCGGTCACCAGTGCTTTATCTGCTGGTTCTATTCTTCTGTTGTTACTGCGGTCTTCAATTCTTGGACCGCGGTCTACTGGTATTTTCTCTTGATTACATCTTTTATTTGTCTTCTTCTGATGCATTCTTCCTGTGTGCTTCAACCTGTATCTTACAATACACTCAATTCCTTTCCCAGACATCATTTTCTCATAAAAGAATATCAAAACTATAGAAAACAAGGCTTAAAAGTTATTAAATAATGTAAATCTCTAACTACATGCAACTATTGCTAATTATGCAATTCTTTACTTCTATTTTCCCTTATTTCTTATAAAATGCAACATTTTGCCTACTCTAATGTTAGTTTGCTATGCAACTAACACAAACAATGCCCGCTGACATAATGGAATCCACGTTCCATTACGACTAGTATATTTATGTCAAATCTTGGTCTTTAAGTATGATGCAAGACTCACCGTATGCGACCGTTCCCATACTAGTAGAATATAGTGTGTGTTAGTTCCCCCAAAGAGTCTGTTCATTTTCCATTACAATTCTGCAAATGTCTCATTTCTTAAGGCTGATGCAAGACCCACCATACGCGACTGTCTCATACTAGTAGAATACAGTGCATACAAGTTCTGCCCAAGAATCGATCACTCACCATACATGGTTCGTCATTCTTCAAATCCAGGATGCCTCCATACCTCTAAATCTCTATGCATCCCATATTACATAGAAATAAGAAATATAGGATTCTCCTAAATCGAGTCCTGACCAAAACAAGTGCGCATTATCATATTAATAGCCTCTAACTTGTCCTAACAATTTTTATTCAGATCCATCGTACCCTGAAAACAACACCCGGTCTTTCCTAGACTTAGGGTTTCAATACTTGGCTAGCTGATTTGTCTATTGAATCACTAAGTTCAAACTCTATCTCACTTCTATGTGATGCCATTCCTGAATGGAGCTCAACCTGCAAGGCCACTACCAAAGTAGAGCTCAACCTACAGGGCCACCATAGTACTTTCGTCCTTCTGCGACTAGTAACTCGAGCACGCTGACATCACCTAAATCTTTTCTAGACTTTTATTCGCCTAGTAGATGGATTATACTCATTTTATTCACTTTTCGAAAGTCAAATCCAATAGAAATTCTTTTCCAATGAAAATCAAATCGGGTGAAATTTTCATTTCCGTGAAAAATTTTCAACCTAGTAATTTTACTAACTGGGCTCTGATACCACAACTTGTCACACCCTAGCCCACACGTTAGACCTTTCGCAGTTCTACAGTTGAGCATCGCGCGACATCAAAGCTTAGCGCGTGTGCCCGCCAGAGCGTCAGGACGTGTGGCTTCATTCTTTTTCCATTTTTGTTCTGTTCAAGTCAAATAATTTCTTTTCTTTGTTTGTTTCAAAACAAAACAATCTCTTACACGAGATTCATTGTCAAATAAACTTTCAATGTGTTTTCAAATAACATTCAAAATTATATCACTGAAATTTCATAGGAAATAATATACAAAATCAAAGTACATGCGGAAGCTTTCAAATCTCAAAACATTCGTCTGAAATCATTGAATGCATCACTATTCATTCATAATATTTCAAACCATGAAATATTTGTAAAACATATAATATAAACAAAATAATAGGCTCACAGGCCAAAGTTTTAAACAGTGTTTCGTAATATAAAATAATTTTATTTATACAAAATGATAACTAGCTAGGCAACATACCCATGATCAAAATACATAAAGCTGAAATAGAGTTCAAAATAAAACAACTCTTTGAAAACTCTCCACCAATCTAAGGTCTGACCAATCCTCATTGAGCACCAGGCCCATGAGTACCTGTAAGATAAAAATGGGGTGAGCTCGAAAGCCAGTGGATCTCTCCTACACATCACTAGCATTATACAAATCGGCATACAAAACATGCGTACGGTTTCATTACATTAGGATGCTTCAATCACTTAATTGGTTATTTCTGTTGATCTGTCTGAACACTGTCAGGAATTAACCGAAAGAGTGAACCACCCTCAGTATCCCCCTTATGGTCCTAGACACAACCAGGCGCGAAATCTTTATTAAATAGAAGTCTACCTCTGGGACCACGATCTATAAAGATATAGAAATCATATAGAAACTACTATGATATCCCAAATCCAAGGATCACACAGCCACTCATAGTTTGGCCCAATTTGAGGATACCCACGATGACACCCTGGCTACACCCTGATCATAATCTAAGTGATGCACCAGCAAACCGTCCATCACCCAGGTACATGGAGTTTTTAATAAACCATTAATCTTCTTTAGTTTTTCAAGCAAGGTTTTCAAACCATACAACATAACATGTACTAACCTATGCAAATTAAATCATTTAATAGACATTTAAGTAATCCATAACCCTAGAAAGCACATAACCGGACATTATGATGTCATGGCAACCATTCCAATCAGTTCACACATTCCTAGCATGATATTAAGTACAAGAATGTAAACAATCATCATGTTTCATATCCTAAGCCCGCATAATACTAATGAGCAAGGAAGTCTCGCCCACCTGTATATGTCGAATGAACCCTTGAGTTGTTTCTTAACACTCACCACTCGTCAAATATGAAATCAACATTTACAGATTCAATCCTCCGAATCTCCAAAACCCTCAAACTACATCAATAAACATCATAAATATCCAATTTAGATCATTCATATCAAATTCCAAATAAATGGTTTTTCTCAAAAAATTTGAATTTCTCATTTCAGTGCATAAGCATACAAAACTACATTCATTTTCTTCAAAATTCAAAATAGAACATATTTAAAATTGGTCACTACTTCAAAATATGAGCGAATTGAGTTTTATTACCTATCAAAGGATTTGCACTTTCATAAACCCTCCAAATAGGTAAAATTCTTCTGGATCTGTCAAAAACTGCAAATGAACAGTCAAAACTTTCAGAATTTAGTCTAAAATCATTAATTCATCGATTTAAAAGGAAGATCTAAGCTTAATTCGCTCCAGATCATTCCGTGCATCAAAACCCCCAAATCACAGATCAACTTTGAAATTTTGATATTGTTAGCCTATGGGAAATGATTTGAATGAATTTAAGGCTTTAAAACCTTACCTTGAAGCTTAGAATTCCTCTAGATCTAATCTGGATAGTTTTGACTGTCTTTGAGTGAAAATCGGATCTCCGGTTACCAAAATCAAATGCCCCAAAACATGATGTGCAATTTTGCTTTTCTGGTTCATTTTCTCTGTTTTGCGATTAAAAATGGGATGAATAGTAACCACATGAATAGTACCCATAGATGAAAGGTACCTATGGTTACTGTTTATAGAGTAAATTTTTGTCTAGTTTCCCTTTTTTTACGAAATTAGTTCAAAAAGACCCCATAAGTATCCTTTTTGTTTTTTGATTTTTTTCTACTTCAACCAATGTGATTTATTTTATTTTATTTATAAATATTATAATAAATATTTAAATCTTATTTTCGAACATTTTTTTTATTTATTTAGTATTTTTAAAAATTCATTTTTGATGTGTACGTGTTAAAACATTCAAGATTATTTTTATTTTTCTTTCTTTTAGATTATTGTTATTATTATTATTATTATTATTATTTTCTACACCAATTATAATAAACATCAAAATATTTATTTTCAGATATCTATATAGTTATAAAACATAGTTTTATCATTTTATTTTTTGATTAATTTATTTCACAATTTCATTATCAATGTGTTCACATTAAAAAATTACGGGTTATTATAGTCTTGCCACAGAGTTGTGTGTGGCCACCGATATATGCCTCTGTTCCTCTCATTTTTCTTGAGAATTTTGGAATACTTGAACGGTCGATTCTTTTTTCTATATCCATTACTTTTCCTAATAAAACCGAATGAATGTCTCATTATGTAATGATTTAGAGGACACCATCAGGGGAAGTGAACCCAATTCGATAGGCAAGGCACAACCTGAGGGATGTTACCCACGGGCGGGGAGATCCCTAAAGTTGATAGGCAAGAGGAGCTTCTTTGTAACACCCCGAAATTTTACGAATCCTTTACGTCGCGAGTAAACATAAAATAAAATATTATTTTTGTAAAAAAAATAAGAATTTAAAACAAAATAAAATAAAGCAAAAGAAAAATGAAATAAATAATAGTTTTTACGAAAAAATAATAATAAATAAATATATAGATTTTAGAATTAATGATGTTTTAGAAAAAATAAAATAAATACACAATTCGCGAAAAAGAAACAAATAAGTTAAAATGTTAGTTGATGAAATTTTTGGTAGATTAAAAATTAATGAATGGTTTGCAAAATAATGTCAAAAATGAAAGATGCGAGGTTTGTAAAATATAAATAATCAAAAGAAAATTAAAAATAAAATAACACAATGCTTGCGTGCACGTCGACGACAAAAAAAAATCAAATATTGGTTTAAAAAATGACATTGATGGATTAAAAATTTTATAATTTGTTGGAGAAATAAAATTCAATATTGGTTGATTGGAAGAAAAATAAATAAATAAATTTTGAATCAAAAGAGCAAGAAAAAAATCAAATATGAGTGTTTTGATTGAAAAAAAGAAAGAAATATTTGTTTTTTTTTTTTTTTTAATTTTGAAGACAAGAACAAGGTTAGCTCCACAAAAAAAAAAAAAAAAGAAAGATGCTCTGATTTTAGCTGAAAAACAAAGAAAGACAATTTTAAAAAATTCAGAACTTTCATGGAAGACGAAGAATGAGAAGAACTAAAAATTGAAGAAGAATCTGGAATGAAATGGAAGAAGGAAAAAACTTGAATGACGAATGAAGAAGAAAAGAAGAAGAATCACAAAGGAGAGAAATCTGGATTTTTGTGGTGATTTGGGCATTCATGATTGGATGAACAACAAGAAGAAAATCTAGAAATTTATGGGTTGGTCTTGATTTGTGATTTTGGATATGACGAACAAGAAAGATAAGAAGAATGGTGCTCTAGTTTTGGGCTACCAACAAATCATTTTGGGGGCTTTGATTTTTGGATTTGGGTTGACGCTTGAATCAACTTGGGTATTGGTATTCACGATTTGGGCATGATTTCAGATTTGAAAAAAATTTTAGATTTGAAATTTAGGGGCTGCTGATTGTGATTCAAAGAAGAGGGAAATTGGTGATTTCTAGGGCATCGTCCAACGAAGAAGATGAAGAACGTGATTTTGCTTCTAGGGCTTTGAAGTTTTGTGATTTCTGTGTGATGATCAAACAAAGATGGGGTGAAGCCGATGCGATCCGTGATTTAGGAAGAAAAAATCAAAATCGAAGACTTGAAAATGAAGAGGAAACGTGGCTGGCCGTGATGAACAAACATGAAGGAAAACCAGCCATTGCTGGTCATTCTTTATTGCTGGTTGTGGATCAAGAAGAAGAAATTTCAGATTTGAAATTTCTGGGTTGCAGTTGGCCGTGATGAACGAATAAGAGAATCGGGTTTTTGCATTCCGTGAGGAATGAAAAAGAAAATCTAGTTGGTTTGTGTTTGGAACGAAGATGAAGAATGAAATAAAAACTTTCTGGTTTTCTTGTGGCTGGCCATGAACCACAAATAGAAGAACAAGATGGGGCAATCGTGATTTGTCTAAACGTGACTTTGATTTTCAGATTTGGGTTTTTGGCTTGTTGATGTGTGTGATTTACGAACTAGAGGAGGAACGAAGCATGTGTGTGCTGATGGTGCCAAAAAAAAAAAAAAATGGGCATGATTTCAAATTTGAAAAAAAATTTAGACATGATTTGTGTGTGTGCTCATGGTGCAAAAAATGGGCGTGATTTCAAATCTGAAAAAAAAAATTTAGATCTAATTTGTGTGTGTGCTGAAGGGCAAAAATTTGGGCGTATGTGTGAATTGTTGGCCGTGGATACACTGCTGGTGCACTGCTGCCGTGTTCGCGCAAAGAAGAAAATGGTAGCTGGTGCCATATGTGCAAAGAACGAACAACAACAAGGGTTCGCCATTGGACGTCATTCACACGAAGATGACGATGATTGATGCCTAGTTTTAGAATCTTATCTGAAAGGTATAATATTTTTTTAATTTCTGATTTTAAATTCTAGATAGTTAAAAATTTATTTTCTTTGATTTTAGATGCGAATAATGAAATTCAAAAAATTTGAACTTTTAGTAGAAAAAAAAAAGAAATTTAAAACCATATTTAATATTTTGATAAAAATATTATTTTTGATACTTGTGAATTTTTGAATAGATATTGGAATATGATTATCGAAGTTTATCAAAATTTAGAGAAAAAGCCTTAAGATGTAATAATTTTATTTTCGAACTTAGAATTTAAGAAATCTATAATTTAGATTTAATATCTGAATAGTTCTAAGTTATTAAAATTTTATTATAAAATTGATTGAAATTGTTTGGTGTGCTTGAATGATGTATGATGAATGATTATTTAATTATTGTATGCATGAATAAGAAAGTATGCACTTCAATTTCATTATTTGCTCATGTAAATTGCATTTAGATAGCATGCATTATTTGATAAATTTCTATGGAGTGCGATGTTTGGTATGATTGAATTTATTTGTGAAACTAAAAACAAGATGAAGGATTATTAAGAATTTACGTATCGGTGCGATCGACAAGCCTGAAGCGGATCGAGATGATATTTTCTATATGCCACTACTTGAGATTGACAAGCTACAAGGCGAATCGTAGGTATTCTCAACCCTAAGCTGTCTGGGATAGCTAGAAGTCCTTGAGAGATGGTACTACGTGGTAGTAAGTACTCTTTTTTGGATTGTGATTTTGAAAGGTAATCAACCTTGAGCTGGAATATCGAGAGTCATCTCAACATTCTTCCGGTGTTAGATTAAAACTAAAACCAAATGAATGCTTGAAACACCTACCTAATGTATGAAAATGCTTGTAATGTTTTGAATTTTGATTTGTATAATGCGTGTGATGTGTAAGAATGACCCATGGGACTTTTGAGCTCACTCTCATTTCTTTTTCAGGTACACATGGAAGTAGAGTACTATCACCTACGTTAGAAAACTCTCACTTTTGATTGAAAACCTCATGGTGGAGGCTATTCGAGATAGGAGGATTTGGAGGTCGTGTTTTCTTTATTTTTATTGAACCGATTTACACGTATTTTATTTTATTTTGGACTTGAAAGGTATTTCAATGTTTTAATATAATCATTAAATGATATTACATGTTTAACATTTATCGTTTTAATAGAAATTTTTGAAGAAATTTCGCTACGTGATTTATGATTTATGATTTAAAATTTCTAATTTTAGTGTGTTTTATTTAACTGTGAAAATTCGGTGAATACAATGAAAGTTAATTTGATCTTTTATCTTCTACTAAATTATGTTTTCATATATATTTCATTGAGAACTATCTATCAGGAAATTTTAATTTTAAGAAATGAATTTTGACAAAAAATTTGAAGTAGCATTCGTAACATGAGACATCTCTGCCAAAGGGGGTGCATCTCCGCGTTTACCTATAGTATATGGCGGGAGGTTCGATTGAGAGTCAGGATGTTACAAGTATAATATCAGAACTAGCTAGTAGCTCTATAGGCAAAAGATTCGAGTCTGATATCACAAATATGATATCAGAGCCCAATACTATAATACAATAGGCTATACTTGATTCTCACCGGATTTGATTTTCACTATGTTCATATCAATTTTTTTAAAATGGTGGCACTTAAACTATTTTAAATATTTTATACATTTAAAGCTTAAAAAAAAAATTTAAAGTCATTATTTGATCTACATAATGTTATATATGGAGTTTTTTTTTTATTCACTCACATGGTATATAAAGACATGAATAATATATATCTGACGATGTGTCAATATATCAATTAATAAGGAATTACCAATAATTATATGTGATCATAACTACCAGTCCAATCAAAGCAAATAAAAAAATTAATATAGGAGAGAAAGAAATATTAATTCTCTTAATTAATTTCCAGAAGCACGATGTGTGATGACCGTAGATCCTTTCTTGAATTTGGTTGGCGCGGGTCGAAGCCAAGTCCTACCACCAATCATGTCTTTAGTGAGGTACGGCTCAGCTTCGTCATCCGACAGCACGCGAGACCATGCAACCCTGTCAGAAACAAGAGCACCTGGCCCATAGCATCTGTACTGTCCATAGAACGCAGTGCTGCACATCAAGCCACACCACCATTCTTACTTGATTAATCAATGATGTCTTATAATCACCTTATTTTTAGCTAGTAATGCTACATTTAAGTTTATCTATATTATTAGATTAATAATTATTTAGAATAGCTCATGATAAAATCTTTTTTCAATCTCCAAACATCATCTAAATATGTATCTAATTTTCATTTTTGAAAAAGTAATATTATTGTTAATAGGACTAAAATAATAACCTTACAACTAACTACCTTTTATTTGTGTTTTTCTAAACTCTACATTTATGTTTTGTAATTTCTCAGTTACACTTTGAGAAATAAACTTGTAAGTTTAATTTCTAATTAACCTTATTAATATTTTTTTAAAGTAACATCAGTCTTTTAAATCATATTGAATTAATTGATAAAATATATATAATTATCTTTTAATTAAAACATTAGTTATTTTTAACAAAAACTACTTGCAATATACATGCACAAACAATAGTGCATACAAAAATAAAAAAAAATGACCTTCAATTAAGTGGAATTTGATAGTTAATTTCTAATGACACTTGGTTTTTTTTTTTTTTTTTTTTAAAGAAAATTTTTGGATAAAAGGATTTTTAGAAAAGCTTCCCTAAACAAAACCTATAGGACCTAACTCAAAAAAGACACATCTACAAGATTCGTATATTGTTGTACTCCGGCTACTATAATGTATGTTTAAAACATTTAATGCATTTTATTGATGAAAATGTTTATTAATCTCAAACAAAACTCATGCTACTTGAATATTTTTCTAGCAACAACGTACCTTTGTTTGGCCTGATCACCCCAGTCATCCCATCCATGAGGCAAGACTGCTTTAGACATGTAAGAATAAGCAAAGACAACTCTTGAATAATTACCCCATGGCCTTCCTAAGACAGCGGTTCCGGTGCCAGTAATCCTGCAACTCAAGAAGCTGAAGCCGGTGTTCTCATCCGGGAACATCCTGCGTTGTGCAGTAATAGCACCCGCGGCTTGTGAAACCGAATGCAACCTACATTTCTGCAATGTTGGAAGTGTCTTATAATTTATTATTTGAAACTGTGGTACCATTTTATTTGATAATTTATTGTCAAAAGCACACTTAATATTTAGGAAGAGAAAATTTCGAGTTTCAGATAATATTGAGGAAGGAAGGACATTCTTATGAATTTTGAAGGAAAAAAAATAGCATACGATAAATAATGAAGAAAGGTACTAATGGAACTTATTAGACCTTAATTAATTACCATTTTTTTAAAATCTTGTAAATTTTCCTTCACCCTAATGTCATGCCCTCAAAATTCTTTCTTCTTCTGCATTTAGAAAAATTCTCTTCACAAGGTACAGGTACTTTTGGTAAACGAAGAAGAAGAGAAAAAAGAAAGCTAAAGGGTTCCAAGATATGTAAGAAGGGTGAAGGGCAGTTTAGAAAAGTTTTTAGAACAAATGGTAATAGATAAAATCTAGTTAACTGCTTTGGTTGAGAAGTTCAAGTAGTGATTACCTCAAAGAGAGAGGCTGCATCTCCACATATGAAGTCCGTGCCTCCTTCGATGTAACAGTTGCGATAATAGTGCCTTCCTGTATCATCTAGAAGGGTGTCTTGATAAGATATGATCCTGCACCCGTAGAAAGCCACTCTATCTCCTGATACCCTCAATGCAACTGCTTTCTGACTTGTCCCGAATGTATTCTGTATATGACCCAAACAGAGTATGCACCTTTTCTTAGATTAAATTTTTGCAAGGTTTTCACTGTTGGGAAATATGTACAAGTCGATGAGACTCTTTAAGTATTCTCAAAAATGCGGTGTCACCAAAATATATGAACCAAAAAAGAAAAAGTCATATTTCTCTATGGAATATATATATTTATATTTATATTTATATTTCAACTCCTGTAGACATATTTATTTGTTAAAGCCTCTATATGTGTGAAGTTAAAAGTCCAGTCCTGATTTTTTATTTATACTATACAGTAAGGGTATGTGGAAGAGCTAAACGTGGCCATTTAGACCAAATTCAAAAATTTATCAGTACTAATTTCGTATTAAAATTAATTTTGCGTTAATTAGATTAGTTATTGGATTAATAATGTAAGTTATATAAGCTCTCTTCTCTTCCACTTCTCCTAGATACATTGGTATTTTTTTTATAAATAATGTCAATGAAAATACTGATGTAATAAAAATACTTGTTACAATTATTATTATTTTTGTATATGAAACCGTCAATTAATTAAAAAAAAAACATTTTCAGCATTCGCAATGTAGTATTTTACCTAATAAATTTATATATATCGAATATGGATAATTATTTAAGCTCAAACACAAATGTCTAAAAAAAAATTATATATACTACATATCAAAGAAATGTTTCGTAATTCATTGTAGACCGTTTTTTGTATAAAGCCCAAAATTGTAGTCTAAATAGATCACAAAAAAATTAAGATAACAAGTAAAAGATAAAATTATACAAAGCTGGCATATATCTTTTCTAAAATTTAAGTAGAAGCTTAAAATAAAAAACATTAAGACATTAAGAGTGCTTAGGTAAAAACTCAACAAGCTTACTTTGATCGGATCGCTAAGTTTTCATGTCCTAAAAAATATGCTCTACCTAATTCTTCAAGCTGTTCCCAGATTTAACAACGTCCCCATCTTCTTGCTACATTTACCTTCTTCAAAAAATAAAAATAGAAAAAGAAACATGTTTTTTTTTTTTTTCTAATCTTAGATGTCTCAAAAAAATCAACTCAAATCATCTTCTTATTTTTTTTCTTTTTTCTTTTTTTTGCAAAAAAAAAAAAAACCAAGTTTTGTGACTATAGTCATTGTAATTCACGAGTCCTAATATATGTAAGAAAAAAACCTCAGGATAGAAATTTCAATTGCTTAGCATTACTTGACCAAAAAATAAAATAAAATTTGAACCACAAACGAACATAACTTTAAGACATTAATTCCTCATAAAAATCAACTAGCTAAGGTTCTTACAATATCCTAAAACTCTCTCTCTCTCTCTCTCTCTCTCTCTCTCTCTCTCTCTCTCTCTCTCTCTCTCTCTCTCTCGTATAAAGAAAAGTTGTGAAAACATGATAAAAAAGAGACTTGAGGTTG
>JAJIYU010000623.1:0-47179 GCA_030144865.1 Tinospora cordifolia
AGGTCAAAATTGGGTCAAGAGGGTCAAGATTAGTTCAAAATCTCAACCCTCAACACTTAGTCAAATTTGGGTTCCTTGCCCTCTTACACAGCAAGCTTACCGATTTTTCTGTGGGCAATCCGTACGTCGGATTTACGCCAAATTTTTCAGATCTGTTCTAGATTTCCCAAACCTTTCCTAAAATTTTAAATCAGGATTTTAGGACTTCATTTGATAGTAATTTGGGCTAACATTCCAGGGACTATGTATTTTCGGTTTCTGTATGGCAAACAGTGGCTGTTTGGTTAATTTGACCCACTTATTCACTTAAGATTGATCTAAAATATAGTAGAAATAAACTATACACACTTAGGAAACACTCCACCATATTTCAACTCAATCCACAGAGTTTTTCCTATCTAATTCAATCTCAGAAGTTTCAGTTGAGTCACTGGAATTTCTCGGTGCACACACCCTGACAGTAAATTTTCCAACTTTTCTGTGACCAATCCAGCCGTTGGATTTGTGTAAACATTTTCAGAATTGATCTACCCTGTCTAAACTTTCGCTAGAATTTATTTCGTGATTTTTGGACACCATTTACTAGGGTTTCTAGATGTAATAACAGGGATTACAAGAATCCCATATACCCTGTGATAGGCAGTTACTTAAAAGCTTAATTGACCTACTTCCCTAATTCAGAATGACCTGAAATTTGGTACACATATTATAGGCACATACAGAGACCTCTCTACCAAATTTCAGCTCAAATTTCTAAGGTTTGGTCAGTCAAATGATCTGATATTTACCTGTCCTAAAACTGGTTTTTCAGATTCTAAGTTTTTTCCCTAGTTGTTTCAAGTGCCAATCTCTCCTCTCTACAGCATTGATCAAAGGGACTATCTTACTGATTTTGAAAGTTTACAGGTCCCTAAACATGTGTCTATTAAATATCATTTAAAACAGCAAGCAAGTATCACTTAATCACCCTCAACTATGAGCTTATCGTTTAAAACAGCAAGCAAGTATCACTTAATCACCCTCAGAGGCTTAGGGTTAGCTCTTTATATCTCTTTGTAGCCTCAACTATGAGCTTTAAACACTCCAAAGTTTGGCTTGATCTAATGCTCTTAACCACTTCAACTGATGGTCCAAAGTTGCTTCCAACACTACTTTTTCTGAAAACTGTTGTCACAGTGGTTGAGCAGTCTACTTTGGCCCTATTTTTGACATAGTTTCACAGTTTATTTGCTATTTCACATAAAATAAAAGTTAAAGTAGACGTTTCAACCTTTCCAACAAGCTATAGTACGTTCAAAATTGACCTCGGATGGATGGTGAACAAGTTCCACAAAGTTCAGATCAACATGCAGTTTTAGTTTTCTGGGTTTCCAAGTGTCGGACAGTGTGTTTCCCAGCTGTTTTCGTCTCTACCAGTCGTGAAATGGTGGCCAAGGCTTGTAGGGACTTGAAGAGGAGTCTGAGGGCTTTCCAACAAGTACAAGAACGTCCAAAATGGTGGTGGGATGAAGGAGAACGGAGCTCATGAAAATCTGGTCGTCCAAGTATGAAAATCCAGCAAAAAATAGATGGTTTTGTTGCATGGTTTGGGCACTTCACACTTGGCAATGAGCTTGCCACGTGGCTCATTGGGTTGCCTACATGGTGGGCATTTGTCCCCTACCTGAGTCCTGTCCAGCCGAGTTGCCAAAGTGGCAAAATCCGGGGGCCAAAAACTGTTGGAATGGCTGGTTTTTCTGTCAAAGAGAGGAGAAGAAACCAAGGGGAAAAAGAAAACCAGGGGGGGGAGGGGCTGTGGGGCGCGTGGGCTGGTCCGCGCAGTCGGGCCGGGCTTGGCCCACTGGGGGCCTGGGCCCCAGGCCCCCCTTTTTTTTGTTTTTTTTTTCCAGATACATACATATATAAATTTATATATATATATATCCAAAAATTCATTTTTTTCTAAAATCATTTAAAATTTTTATTTCACCACTTCCTTATCAAAATTCTCAATTATACATCAATTTCTCATTTATTCTATTATTTTATCCCCAAATGGAATAATTCACCAAAAATTATATTTTCTTCCAAAAAATTCCATTAATTGCACAAGAATTTCATAATTAATTCCAAAAATTATTTCTATTAAGAAATTACGTTTTCCTTCTAATTTCACATATTTTCTTTCCAAATTTGTATTTTTTTCTCATTTTTCTTCAATAAATAATATAAAATTGAGAAAATTGAAATAAATCCTTGTATTTCTATTAAAATTCTAAAAAATACATATATCGGACCCAAATATTTTTGTGTATCAAAACATGTGTCGTCACACTTTTCTCCTTTTTTTTCCTCTCGATGGTGGAGTTGTGAGAATGAGGGATTAGCAAGAATGAAAATGAAGTGACTCTATATATAGGCATAGACTTGGATGGGTCCCACCACTCATAAATGTTGAGATAAAATCCCTTACTTTACACATCACTACCTTATCTTTCCTCTCTCTCTCTCTCTCTCTCTCTCTCTCTTCTTTCCAACTAAGCATAAGCACATCATATATATATATACACACACATACATGTAACAATCATTTCATTTAATTAATTCACTTCATTCATTTTTTTCTAACTAAGCAACCCATTAATTAAGACACTTGTATTATTATTATTACCATCATTTATTTATTTATTATTATTATTTTGCTAATACACTGATTAATTAATACAATTATCAAAAAAATTACATATTTTTGTAAAATCATGTATTTTTTATTTATAATTCATTAATTCAAACATGAAAATATATGTTAAACCTATCGACTCAATGTCCACTAAAACGGGTTGTTACAATAACCCTTAAAATTTAAACATGCTTATTTTAATCTACAAAACAACAAATAATTTTATACTAACATATAACTCCAAATAAAAATTTATTAATTTTACAACCATATATTAAAGACCAACAAAAATTAATAAAATTTATAGTTTCATCATATGAATGTGCATATAAAAATATATACAATTGGATTACATATGTTAATTTTATCTTGTTAGTAGTATTGTAATTATGTCATATCATATTTGTACTATCGTGTTGCATTTGCAAATCTAATCTGACTTATTAAGTAATGTTTCATTAAACTCAAATCCACTAACTTAATTTATATTTTATATTGGTTTCAAGTTTCCTAGATGTGTAGCGGTTGGCCTATGTTGCTACCCCTAAATTTCACCCACCTTTTCCTATTTCTCAACTCACATTGACAACATCTTATTTTTATAAGTCTTATTATAAAAAAAGCTTTTGAAAAATTAGAGTGTTTGGTAACTTAATTAATTTTTTTCTCTTATTTTTAAAGTTTTTTTTTATGAAATAGAGGAAATACCTCTTAAATAAAAAGCAAGAATTTTTGTACTTTTTTGAAATAAGAGGAGTGGAAAGAGATTTCAATACTTTCCAAAATAGATACAATTTTTTTTAAAAAACATTTGTCCAAAATAACCTCGTCAAGCTATTTAAAACAATTAATTCAATCTAATTTTTTTTCAATATAATTTTAACTAAAGAATTTTAATTTTTATGCTTGACAAAATCAACCTATTTGTATTCATTAATCTTGTAGTTAAAAAATTTTATTTGTTTATTAATTAAAAATATGAACTAATTAGTTCTTAACTTTCTATAGTATTAAACCATTCATAACCTTTTAAAATTCAAAATTCTCGAAATGAGAATATTGAAGTAAATAAATTTAAAATGTTGGTTTTAATAAGTAATAATATAGAGAATATAATTAAATATTCATATTTATATCATTAATAAATTTATTATGTAACATGATTAAATTTATAAATAATTTTTTATAGAAACCAATAAATTTTATTCAAATAACTTAGATTACCATTATAATAAGAGAAAAATAAAAGTTTGTCAAGCTTGCTTATAAACACTTTATTTTTGAATAAAAGCTTTTTTAATTACTATCATCAGATACTTTATAAAATATAAGCACTTATTTAATTAGTTTACTGGAAAAAGTCTTAAAAAAATAATTACTAAATATTTAAGAAGTAGACCAAACAAGCTCTAAATCTCTTTACCCACTTAGGAATTAAAATCCAATAGTCAATGTCTTAAAAATTAAATCTTTTTACCCACCTAAAAAAAAAAATCAAAATCTAATTTTTTTTTTTTTTTATGTGTCTTTTACTACCCAAACTCCAATTTTGTTCCTCTAATTTATTTGACCAACCGCAATCCCTTTATGCTCCTCTTCTCTTTTTCCTTATCAAGATTCATTATTATTTTTAAGTTTTTCAACTATTGAAGGGGTTAAAACAATATTTAGAAGATTTGCAAACAATAATCTAGCAGAAAATCTTATAAAACATATAATAAAAATTAATCTGTATCAGGTTCTTGAGGCTTCCAACTCAAATCAGCTCCAATGCAATCTTAAGTCACAAATCAATTGTTGAGTAAAAGATAATTTTAACATGTTCTAAGTCAATTGAATACTACATACATCGTTGGATTTGCATTTTTCGCAAAAAAATGTGTGAAAATGGCCATAGGTTCCAAAAATACATGCATTTCTGGTGACAACCCACATTTTGAGACACAAAAATATTCTGGGTCCGATATATGTATTTTCAGAAATTTTTAATGAAAATACATAAATTTTTCTCAATTTTAAATTATTTATTGAAAAAATTAGAATAATTGGGAAAAATATGATTTTGAGGAGAAAATACATAGAATTATAAGAAAAATATAATTTCTGGAGAGAAATAATTTTTAGGAATGATTATTGAATTTTTGAAATAATTATGAAAATTTTTTAGAAACTTATGGAATTTTTGGAGGATTATTTGATTATTAAAAAAATAATTGTATAAATAATAGAAATGGTGTATAATTGAAAGTTTTAATGGAAATAATAAATAAATGATTTTTGATGATTTAAAAAATATGTGAAAATTTGATATATATATATATATATATATGTGTGTGTGTGTGTGTGTTTATATAAAAAAAGGGTGGAGCAAGGAATTTAAAAAAGGAAAAAACAAAAAAAAAAATTCAAAGTTTTGGTGCACGGGCCATCCGGCCCGTGCGAGCCAAAAACTTGGATGGCCCCCAGGCCCGTTTTGGGCCACGCCAAGCCCAGGCGTACGCACTAGCTGAAGCTCGTGCGAAATCAGTCCACAGCGCATGGGCCGGCCCGTTTGCCTAGGCAGCCCCCCCCCCCCCCTGCCCCCATTTTGTTGTTTTTTTTTAAGACAAATTTTGGCCGAATTTCAGCCATCTTTTTGGGTGAAACCATGGGAATGCATGGTTTTGAATTCATGGTTTTGGCCATCTCATCCACCTCATGAGCAAGCCAATGAGTGATGGCAACTAGTACTCTTGCATGGAAGCTCAAAGGCCACATGGATGGCCACGTGGTACCTTACTTTGCCATATAAGCACCCCCTCCATGCAACAAAACCACCACTTGAGCAAGAGTTTCTTATTTTTCTAATTTTTCTTCCATCTTCTAAAGCCTGTAACTTCTTCGTTTGACCTCTGTTTTGAGTGTTCTAAGACTCTTTGGAAAGCTCTTGCCACCATCTACAATGTTCCACAAGCAGCTCCCTAAATCTTGGAACCATTTGAAGCTAAAATAGCCAAGACGAGTTGTTATTCATCATGTTTCAAACCTAGAAAACAAAAAAACTGTGTTGAATCAATCTTTGGAGCTTTGATTCCTAGGCTATTTCAAGTCCATTCTGGAGGTAAAACCCTTCTTTTTCTTCCTTATTATGTGTACTTCCATGTTCAAATGATGGAAATCGAATATTGAAACTTTAAATCCATTTTATAAGGCTATGAAAGTGACTATCCGATTAATTATTTTGACAGTTTTTGCTGAAAGCAAACTGTAGGACCTGATTGAGAGCATTGTTTGGGGTACTTAGATGTGTCCATTTGGACTAAGATCGGAGACATTTTGAACTCCATACTTGGGACTACAGAAGGGCAAAAACCTTGAACCAAAAGCCTCTGTGGTTTAGATTATATATGCCTGCATACATGCCTTGTTAGTTAGGTATTATGGGACTTAGAAAAAATTCTAGAACACCCTTATGCACACCATGATTTGGAGTTGTATTTGAGAGCAAATATGATTAGGGTTGTTTGCTGTTTTGAGTAAGACTTAATTAACGAAAATTCTAGGAACTAAACTCTTGCAAAAGCAGCAAGAAATAGCCTTGGATTGGTGCTGGAACCAAAGCACATAGGCACTTGAAAACCATAGGAAACTTGAGTCACTGAACAATCTATTACATAGACAGAAAAGTAGGGACTAGATAACTGACCAAATGGAGGCAATTTGAGCTAAAATTTGGTAGAGAAGTTACTAAACATATCAATAGTAAATATCCCAAATTTCAAGGTATTCTAAATTTGGAAAATAGGTCAACCAATGCACTAAATGACTGCCTGTCACAGGAACTACGGGATTTTGCAGTCCTTATTAATATACTTAGAGACCCTAGTAAATGGTGTCCAAAAATCATGAAATAAAATTTTGATAAAATTTTAGGCGGTCTAGATGAAATTTAGAAAGGTTTTTGTAAATCCAACTTATGGATTGATCGCAAAAAAATTGACGAATTCGCTGCACAAGAGAGGAAAGAACTGAAAATTTGGCTAAGTGTTAAAAATTGAGGATTTTTAACCAAATGACCTAATTTTGACCCAATTGACTTATTTTGACCCCATTTGGGCACAAATTGACCAAGAGTGACTAGGTTGACCACGTTGACTAGAGTTGAACAGGTTTGATTGATTGATCGAACCTTGAGCAAGACGATTTAAGTCGATCAACTAAGGAGGGACAGTGAGATTAGAGATTAATCAACACTATGGATAGAATTGAAATTGAGTTTAATTGATGCATATTAGAGTGAGCACTATGGGACTGGGCCAGTTGTCGCCAGAACATCGATGCGCAGGACCTGAGGTAAGTAGTTTGATTCAGGTGTTCTCTATAACTCGTATTCCTTGCATAAAACTTGCAAGCGTCGAGGTCAGGGTACTTGATTTGATTGAGATTAGACTTGAGGTCTGAGCGTCAAGGGTTGAGGCATATGATTGATGCGCCTAGCCACCGAACTCGTTCGAGGACCGAGCGCGGGGTTAGGGTATTCACAGAGTACGCCTAGTTTATGACTCGCTCGAGTGGCCAGTACGCCTGACCCAGGACCCGCCCGAGCGATGACCATAGGTTAGGTTTTTTGATTTAACCCTTGCCTGGATATGTTTTTGATTGGCATGGATTTGAAATGTTTTATAATGGTTGCATTATTTATAACTGCTTTGTAATATGCCATTAATTTAAATTTTATAGTATTTCTATTGCTCATACAAACATGCATTATTTTAGAGTATTGGTTACAGTTAACATGTTGGGCTTTCTACTCACTGAGCCACATTGATTTTAGGCTCGCTACTCTATCACTATTTCAGGTTCTTCAGTGGCTGATAAAGGGAAAGGCGTGGTATCGCCTAACTCCTTGAGGACTCCTATCTCCTTTCTTTTTTATCTCAGATTTAGAGGTTGGTCATTCCTTATATATGTATAAATGGTCAATTTTGTATTTTGGACAAGAAAGATATGTAATGAAATGTTTTCTCTTTCGTATGTTGCTTACTTTTGCTCTTAAGTGTTCCAATTATTCTGATATCACCTATGTGTATGAGATTGAAAAAAGGGCTTAACAGACTCGATGCAGTGAGTGAGTTCATCGAGCCACTGTGCCAGTCGAGTCGCCCTTGGCTTAGAAAAATGGTCCCGACAAGACTTGGTATTAGAGCCCTAGGTTCAAAGGGACTGAAAGACACTAATAAGTGAAGAATTTAGATGATATCAGAATGATTGCGAAAGTAAGCGAATCATCGAATAGCGAAGAAGAGATTAGCAATTATAAAACATATTTTGAACATAACATACAATATTAGTAAACTTTTAGAGTCGAATCTATTTTGAATGTATGAATAACCAACCATCTAAATTGAACTACAAATAGACATGCCACCTAAGTGAGGTAGAGCACCACCTAGGCGGGGCAAACCACTGCTCGAACCTAAGGAGCCGACACTACCACCACCCCCTCTTGTTCAGCCCGAGCTAGACCAAATATGGAGACTCGAGACAGTGATTAAGGCCTCTAACAAGGCTAATCAAGCCCAAAATGCCTTACTAATGGAGAGGTTAGACCAATTGGAGGTCGATAGGCAAAGAACCGAGCCAGGAATGCAACCTGCTCCACTTGTGCCACCGGT
Organism: Tinospora cordifolia; assembly: GCA_030144865.1. NCBI lineage: Eukaryota > Viridiplantae > Streptophyta > Magnoliopsida > Ranunculales > Menispermaceae > Tinospora > Tinospora cordifolia. The sequence goes on from JAJIYU010000623.1 coordinate 8,314, forward strand.
TGCTAAGTTACCAGTTGGGTCGGTAGTAGCACTAGCAGCCCCAGCCTAGGATAGACAAGGAGACGAGAGAACCCATGCCTGGCTCCTCAAGAGCTTCATGGATTTGTGCCCTGAGAGGTTTAGAGGCGACATTAGTTTAGAGGGGGCAAAGGACTGGTTTCTAAGTATGGAGAAGAATGCCGAGACCTTGAGACTATCTAAGGTAGATTAGGTGTTGTTTTTAGCTCATATGTTAGAGAGAGAGAGAGAGAGACTGCTAGATGGTGGCATTCTACTAGGAGCATAGAGGGCCCGATCACTTCATGGGTGTTGCTGACCTGCAAGTGTATAGGTTCGCACTAGCATTAACCGGTGAGACTGGATATCGTCATCAAGGACAAATCAAATTAATAAAATAACTGAAAGCCCAATTTAACGTTGGTTTTCATTTTATCAAGACTCCAATTGACATGAGTGTATCAAATTCTAAACTAAAATTTATCCTAGTAAAAGTGATAATTTTGTATTTAGAAAACTGTGTAAAATAGATGTCTAGGATAGTGAATGTCGTTGTATAACCTGTGATTCTTGTTTTAGATCATCAAGTATCTATAATATAAGTTTTAGCACTGGTAATTGAAACCTTCTCCCGAGGCGCTCCAATATGTATTAGCATTACCTTATAATGCCCTCTTCCGAAGTGCTTAATCAACAACCTAATGTTATGCAATCAAAAGTCCTGTGCAATTCCCTAGATAAGCTAACAACCCTTCGATCAATCAACTATTCTAAGTGTATATTGTGATAACCACCCATTAGACCTCTCTCTCGAGTTAGTCTAATGCCTTGGGCTCATCATGCCTATGGCTAGTATACACAAAGCATTAAGCATACACAACATAGAATAGAGTTTATAAATCAATAGCATTGACAAGAGATTACAGTTCATACATTGGACATCGCATCCCAGACAAAGAAAACTAACTAGCTTGACATAAAATTAATAGAAAACATTAAACAATAATAAACAAAGTTAATCATACTCAAATTTGATAAGAATCTTCAATCCCTACTTGAAACCCTGGCTTTTGCCCTTTTCAGCCATCACAAGTGATTTTTTCCCAATTGGGGTCCCTTTTGGCTCTAATAACCTTTCCTATTTATTGTCTTGCACTAAAAAAACCCTAAAAATATGAAAATTTTGATAATTAATCGTGTGACCGTAGTCAGTATTATTCTTCAATAAAAACTGAAATTTTCTCATTCTGTCCACCGCGGTACAACATTGTTGTTCATGATCCACATTCTGGTTACCACAGTCATTGATTGACCGACTGCGGTAACCAGTGAGCTTTAGCCACGTCTTTATTTTTCTGCAGCTACCGCGATCTTCAATTATTTGACCGCGGTCTCTTGATGCTTTCCTCATGATTTCTTCTTTTTGCCGTCATGTGATGCAATTTCCCTTTTTTACTTCAATCTGAACCTGCAATACACTAAATTTCCTTTCCCAAGCATCATTTTCTCTTAAAAGAACTTCAAATCTTTAAAATAAATCTTATAATGAAATGAAACAATGCAAATCCCTAAACTACATGCTCATGCTACTAATTATACAATTATTCACCTAATTCTCCCTTTATTTCCTATAAAATGATATAAATCACCTATATTATTGTTAGTTTTTTGTGCAACTAACAAATACTCCCAAACTTAGACTATTGTTCGTCTTCAAATAATGACTCAACTTCAAAACCGACACATTCATACCATATAAAATTAATTTTTTTGCACTCATCATTGTAACCTCAATCTTCCATTCCCACAGTTTATAACTCATTAACATTTCCCCAGGGCCATTCAGGTTGTCTAGATTTTCAGTTCATCTTCTATTCTTTCTCAACTTCACCCTTTCATCTGTTAGTATCTCAATCCTCCTAGACTTTGTGGGTGATTTGCACGCACCATCCCACTCACAGAAATCCTTTCCTAATACCTAAGTACACAGACCCTCTCAATTCTCCCTTCTATATATCTTTTACTTAAGTCAAACTATAGTTAGGATCAGTGGTCTTTCATTTAGGTTGTAACGTGGTCTAGTTCAAGGTACAAGTGTAATAAGAATTTAAGTCTCGCTCAAGTATACACTCATAGCAATAATAACAACCTATTTTGTTTTATTTATTTATTTATTTATCATAGCTTGATCTTTTCTTTTCAAACCTTTGTATTTCCGGTTCATGCTCACAACCTTGTCTTCATAGCTCCCCTAAACTTAATTCATCGCATGCACTCCAAATTCTACTCACTTGTACACTCATACAAAAATATAAAGTTCAGCAATCATTAACAATACTGAAATACTAAATAAATAAATATAACTCTTTTTTCTCTCTTTTTTTCTTTTTTTTAACTAAACAAAATCAAAAGCATAAACAAAAACTATAAACATATGTATTTTAATGTTAGCATCCCCTTCTTTTTTCACATAATCAAAATAGGCAATATTAAAACTATGAGTGCACACACATAGGTCCAACTGAGATATTCATATAAGGATAGAGTGTTTATATATATAATATTTAGGTTTATAATAAAAAAAATAGGCTATAAGGCTCAAAATTGGCCACAAAGGATTACAAATGCTAGGACCAGCCTTTAGGCTATGAATCAAACAATGATGGCCTACTTCATTTTCCTCCTATAGTCATTCTTAAGTAGTGTTCAAGACAGATTTGATTATTTTAAGAGTTTGTGGGAAATTCTCTCCACTTGTGGTTTGATTTCTACTCCTCACTTTCCTCAGTTTTCGGATTCTTAATCTACCTAAGACTACAGAGATTTGTCAAGGTCAAATTTCAGACAAACCAAACACATAGACTGTTTCAAAGTACCTTAAATCTTTGTCTCATCACACTAGAGAAATTTTCAATTTCATAGGTTACTTAGTAAATTTTTTCTTTCTTTTTTTTAGTGGCAAGACAATCTACCCTAAATGCTTTCCTAAGATGTGTCTAACATATGCAAAACATAGACGAAAATACTGTAAAATTGATAAAACAAAACAAAAACTAACCCTGTTTGCTATGTGTTAAGGTGTTAAGCACATACCCCCAAACTTAAATGGTGCCTTGTCCTCAAGAACACATTGAGTAGCATACGTGGAAAAGACACAACATGACATGCATTCAGAGATAGAAAAAAATTAGTTGGGAAAGCATAAACATTCAGTGCACAGGTAAGACCAGTTATACAGAGTAATGTATCATCAGAATAACTATCCATAAGTACAAAAATGAAGTTTCAAAAGCAGCAAAAGACAGCAAAAAAATAAATAAATGAGACCAAGGTTCAGAAGTCATCTCCAAAGACTTCTTCCTCAGTAATGAAATCATTAATATCGCTGCCATCATCATCATCATCATCATCATCATCATCCGCATTGTCGCCAATTGGTGGAGTTGGGTGCGCTGGTGGTGCACAACAGGTCATCGCCAATTAGGGTAAGCAGCAAGAAGGAGGAGGATAAGCCTGGGCCATGCTCGGATCCTTGCGGTGTAGCCACTGAGTGAGATACGCCATCCAATGCATCATGATGTGCTCAGTAGAGGAGGGGGCAGTGTAGAGCTAACCAAGTCAGCAACTGGTGGGGGTGACTCGGTAGAGGCCCAGCGCCTCTTAGTGAACGTAGAAGTGAGCATCTTCACTGCAATATGGTCCTTTATCTTCAATAGGGGTTCACTCTTCTCCCACACGACCCCGGCTCTCTAGCACAACTCTGTGATGAGGGTAGGGTAAGGAAGACCTACATTGGTCTTGTCAATAACAGGCCTGATGGAGCTGGAAATGATTGTCCCAATATTGATTGGGAGCCTTTTCATGATACAGTAGAATAAAACAGCTCACTCTACAGTGACCCTGTTTATAGCTAAGGAAGGAAGAAGATTAACACAAACCAAGTATAACCAAACCTTAGCAAGGGTCTTAAATGTAATCTTCACCAAGTTGACAGGCCTGTTGTTGTAGCAAATCCACGAGGCCCCGTCAACAGATAACGTCCTCAACACCTCATCAAGATCGAATATGAGGAGGAGGTTTCAATACTCGTCAGGCAAGTCTGCAGGTTGGCCATAGACTTCATTGATTGCCACTATGCTAAACTGCAACCATACTGTCACACCTTCTCTATTCGGCGCATTGGCATAAAATTCCTGTACAACCGAGATCTCTGTAGTGGAAGGCGTCTGAATAAGCCGCTCCCAGTGCCGAGCAACCACCACTGTATCAATGTTGATGCTACACTCCTCCTGCATTAGCATTATGCCTCTCTCGGGTATAAGATGACGGTTGGAACGTGTCATGTTGAACCGTTGCTTTTCAGCGACTGTTCTGAAGTGGTTACGGTCTGTTGGCGGAGGAGGCGGTGCTGGTTGCTCTCCCTTAGTGGTAGGATGTTTCATTCTAGGAGGCCTGCAACAACAGCAATGGTTGGCAAGGAAAATAACAAGATTAATACAATAGTATGGCTACATAAACTACGTACTAAAAATGATTTGAAACTAGTTGAAGTACATTAGTTTACAAGTCCAGCATCCAAAACATACAAGTCAAGCATACAAGGCATTTATCAAGACAATAAAAAGATGAACTTTGCAAGGCCAATACTATCATATTCAATTAGAATGACTATGGAATACGGTTCATCGCATTAAAACAAAATAGCCAACAGCCTATGGTGCTCATGAATAATGACTTGTGCAAGTCTATGCTTCAAATGAATCAATAATCAATCACACATGGACTAAAAAGAAGAAGGCTGTAAATTTTTTTTATTGAGCAAAATAACCATTTTAAGCAAGGAAAGTAATATTCAACTCCTAAACCTATCTAAATACACAAATAAAGGAAAGAACTAATGAAAAACAAAGTAAAAACACTTACATTATTGTTGAAAAAGCAAAAGAACTCTGAAAATCGAAAGGGATACGACAAGCCACAGAGAAAATTCAAAAATTTCGGAGCAGAATGAAGCAAAATGACTGCGATCTGTCTTAAAAAGATGTACAGACCGCAGTCCGTGCTTTATGGACCGCGGTCCATGCATGCATTTTTGAAATAGTGCAAATGTTAAAGTCTGCCTATTGCAGTCCGAGAGATTGCTCAAAATTTTGGACTGCAGTCCATGTAACATGTAGAGACACTCATTCTAGTGATCGCGGTACATTGAAGCATATACTTCTGGTGACCGCGGTCCATCGATGTGCACAGACCATTGCATTTTGGTGACCTCGGTACACAAAACAAGATATTTTGTAGACCGTGGTCCATTGACACTCTGCATCTGTATACATTCTATTGACTGCAGTACACAGAACCAATGATTCTGGTAATCGCGGTAACCAGTAGAACCAATGATTCTAGTGATCGCGGTAACCAGTGGACTTTTACCCCTTTCTCAATTCTAAATATTTGGAACCTATCTTTTCAATGAAATACTAAGAAAGTAGAACTCAACACATGAAAATAATCATGCAAACACACTTGAAAACCCTAATTCAATAGTGGGTTGCCTCCCACTTAGCACTGTGTTTAACGTCGTCAGCTCGACGAGGATACGGCGATTCAATCTCGAAGGACTGCCATTTCGACAATCTGCCTTGGCCCTTCGTAGAATATCTTTAATCTTTGGTCATTCACTTTGAATTTGTGGCCATCCAGCATGTTTTGCACTTCCACTGCACCATATGGGAAGACTTGAGTAACTAGGAAATGTCCCGACTATTGAGATTTCAGTTTGCCTAGAAATAACTGGATTCTTGAGTTAAATAGCAGCACTTGCTGGCCAGGTTTGAACTCCTTCTTCTCAATGAGTTGATCATGCCATTTCTTTGTTCTTTTTCTGTAAATGGTGTTGCTGTCAAATGCGTCCCGGTGAAACTCCTCAAGTTCAACAAGCTGCAACAACCGATTCTCACCACAAGCTTTTGCATCAAAATTCAACTTCTTGATGGCCCAATAAGCTTTGTGTTCTAGTTCACAAGGCAAGTGATTGGATTTTTCATACAACAATTGATACGGAGACATTCCAATGGGTGTCTTAAATGTTGTCCTGTATGCCCACAATGGATCATCCAACTTCAAAGCCCACTCCTTATGATTTGTTCCAACCATCTTCTATAATATTGCTTTGATTTCTTTATTAGAAACTTCAGCTTGCCCATTAGTCTGTGGGTGATAAGGTAATGCAACCTTGTGTCTCATGTTGTACTTGGTAAGAAAGTTGTTGAAAATTTTGTTGCAGAAGTGTGTCCCTTCATCACTCACAATTGTTCTAGGAGTGCCGAAACGAGAAAAAATGTTATGAAAGAGAAACTTCAACATGACTCTAGCATCATTCTTTGTTGTAGCCACTACTTCAACCCATTTAGAGACATAATCAACAGCGAGCAGTATATATTGTTTTCCATCTAAAGGTGGAAAAGGTCCCATGAAGTCTATGTTCCACACATCGAACAACTCAACCTCTACAAATGAGGTGAGAGGCATTTCATTCTTCCTAGAGATGTTTCCTTGTTTCTGACATACTTCAAACATCTTCATGAATTGATAGGCATCTTTTAGCATGCTTAACCAATAAAATTCGCTCTCAAGAACACGCCTTGCTGTACTTTGATGGCTGAACACGCCTTACTGTAAGATGAAGCATGGCAATCATGAAGGATTTTGTTAAAATTAGATTTAGGAATGCATCGGCGAATTACTTTGTCAGCACATCTCCGGTAAAGATAGAACTTGCTTTCGTGTATGAAGCACTTCAGGCGCCCTTGAGATAAATCTGGTGGAGTAGCACCCATGGCTTTGTAGTTGGAAAAATCTGCGTACCATGGTGTACTGTCACTAACAATCAAGAGATGCTCATCAGGAAAAACCTCAACTATACTCATTGGATCTGGATTTGCCTCATTGGACAAACGATAAAAGTGGTCTGCTACAACGTTCTCTGTACCCTTCTTGTATATCACCTCTATATCAAACTCTTGCAGCAGTAAGATCCATCTTATTAATCTAGGTTTTGCATCCTTCTTTGCAAAGAGCTGGCGGATAGCTGCGTGATCCGTGAAGACTTTAACATGCGATCCCACAATGTGCGATCTGAACTTGTCACATGCAAAAACAATAGCCAACAACTCCTTTTCTGTGGTAGTATAGTTCTTTTGAGCGCTATCCAATGTTTTGCTTGCATAGTATATAGCTCTGAACATTTTATCACATCTTTGTCCTAAGACAGCACAATTGCATAATCACTAGCATCACACATGATCTCAAACGTCTCCCCCCAAACTGGTGTAGACATGATAGGAACGGACGATAAGACTCTTTTAAGAGTGTTGAAAGCTTCAACATGCTTAACTGTGAAGTTAAACTCAGCTTCCTTTTCAAGCAAATGACACAATAGTCGAGTTATTTGAGAGAAGTTCTTGATAAATCTGCGATAAAAACCAGTGTGCCCCAAGAAACTCCTCACCTCTCGCACCGTTGTTGGTGGTAACAGCTTTTCAATGGCTTGAATCTTTGCCTTGTACACCTCAAGGCCATTAACAGAAACTTTGTGCCCCAAAACAATACCTTCTTGAACCATGAAATGACACTTTTCTCAATTAAGAACTAGGTTCTTTTCTTCACAATGAGAAAGGACTCTTTCAAAATTAAGCAGGCATTGTTCAAATATTTTAGCAAACACTGAAAATTCATCCATAAATACCTCCATGATGTCTTCAATCATGTCTTCAAAGATTGCCATCATACATCTTTAAAAGGTAGCTGGTGCATTGCACAAACCAAAGGGCATCCACCTAAATGCATAAGTTCCATATGGGCAAGTGAAGGTTGTCTTCTCTTGATCCTCCTGTGCAATAACTATCTGATTGTACCGTGAGTACCCGTTTAAGAAACAATAAAAATCATACCTAGCAATTCGATCCAACATTTGATCCACAAACGGCAAAGGAAAGTGATCTTTGCGGGTAGCTTTGTTCAGCTTTCGATAGTCTATACACACACGCCATCCTGCTGTTGTCCTTGAAGCAATTGACTCTCCTTTCTTATTTGTGACGACCGTTATTCCTCCTTTCTTGGGCACCACATGAATAGGACTAACCCATGGCGAATTTGAGATTGCGTAAATAATTCCAACTTTCAACCACTTCATCACTTCTTTTTTCACCACATCTTTCATGATAGGGTTGAGTCTTCACTGGTGCTCTACTGTAGGCTTATGTGAATCCTCCATTAAGAACTTGTGCATACAAATAGCTGGACTTATCCCCTTGGTGTCTTCAATGGTCCATCCTATAGCAGTTTTGTGGTCCTTCAGCACTTTTAGCAACTTCTCTTCTTGAGCAGGGGTCAGCGAAGAGGAGATAATAACTGGAAATGATTGAGTTGGATCCACATAAGCGTACTTCAAATGCTTGAGAAGCAATTTCAGATCAATTGCCCTAAAGGTCTCTTAAACAGCTTTTGATTGATGAGTTTCAAATAATTGTGCTTCTACATTGTTAAGTTCCGGACAGTCTAAGAAAGAAGTAGACTCTTCAGTAGAATACTAACTTCCAAAGACAAATCAGCCGTCGCAGGCGGCTTACCTAGGTGAAGATACCTACGAGGCACCTTTAGTGCCAATGTAGTAGACGCTACAGGGTACTGGGGCTCGCCTATCAGACCGGTATGTGTAATTCTTAATAATCCTTTAATCTTCTTTAAAGTTACAAGCAATTTGATTTTCACACCACACAACATGAACAATATAGCGGATGAAATAAACATTCAGTAGATTCACAACATTTCCATCATCTATTGTAAAGAAAAGCATGTAACCGGACATCATGATATCATTACATCACTCCAATCAAGATCACACAATATTTCTAGCATGCATCTAAAATTTTTGAAGCTACCAAACATCATGTTTTGAATATAAAATCTATATCATACGAGTGAGCACGAAAATCCCGCCCACTTGCATATGTTGAAGTACCCTTGTGTCACCTCGGAGAAATTCACTGCCCTAATATTCTTGATCTGAAATTAAAATCAAAATGATTAATTAATTAGTTTTCAAGTCTCATACGATTCATCCACTATAAATTAAAATTATTCTAGGGCTTGGATACTCTTAAAACTTCCATATCTAATTTTTTCTAATTTGGAATCTTTCCCAAAAAAATTCCTATTTCTACTTCAATTTAGATAAATTAAATTTCAATATTTAAAACCCTTTAAAATTTCGTTTTACTCTCAAATAAATAATTTCTACTTTAATAAGATAATTCTAATATTTAATATTTATATCAAGACTCCAAATAAATTCAATCTCAGATCAAATTTCTTTCATATCAAAATCATCCATTCATCTCATAAGTGCATTTATTATGAACAAAATAAGACTTCCACAAATTCATTCTTCACATCCCTATAATTTAAATAAAATTCAAGAATCACACCCTTTCAACATTTCTCTCATTTAACTTTCAACTAACAAATAAATAAATAAATAAATTTAAATCTTTGAATCTCCAAACCCCCTAAACTTTGATAATCATCATTTCAACATCCATCCAAAATAATTTACAAGCATTTTAATTTAGTGCTAAGAAGAATAAGATTTTTGGGCTTCAAACCTTAAGCCAAAAGCTCCCGAAATTCACCATTTTCTACTTCAGAGCTTTGCGAAGATTTCAGCCCTGTTCTTTGCATGCCAATTAATTCACATAATTTATTTAAATCTAACAATAGCTCCAAAATTAAAGAAAATAGATGTTTTATACCTTCCAACAGGTTTCTTCATTCAAAACCCTTCAAAATAAACTTCGATGTCTCGATTTGTTGAAATTTCAATTACTGCTTTCAAAATAAAATTTACATAACTGAAATACTAAAATTTATGCTCTTATTGTAAGAAACATGCCCACATTGCTCGAAACAGTTTTGAGCATCAAAACCTTCGAGAACACCCTCACAACCTATTCTTCACAGATCTGATTTTTTTAAAACGAGGTGAAAATGATTCGAATGGGTGTAAAGCCCTTAAATCTTAGCTGAAAGGTTTAGAAACTAGTTTGGGTTGGATGTAGAGAAGTTTGGAGGAGCATCAATGACTGTTTGCACAACCTGAACTAGATATAGGGCATCACATTCTAGGATTTGAGCTCAAAATCATGAATCTATCCCATAGTCGTCCGTCTTCTCTTCTTCTTCACAAGGAATCTCAGTCATCTTCCTTCATTCGTCTTCTGTATGTAGGAACGATAGCCAAAAATGTTTCATCTTCCTTCGTTCATCGTCTTTTTCATTGTGCCCTAGAATGCACAAGACATTAGCTTGTTCTTTTTCACTCACAAACCGCACCAGCAATTCCTCTTCTTATTTGTTTCAGTCCGAACAAACAACAGATCTGAGCCCTTTTTTGCACAATTGTCTTCAGCTCACCCTCTCTGCTTGTCTTCTTCTTCGCATGACCTAAACACAGCAACAATGGTTGTTCTGCTCTTCATTCATCCAAACATAGCAACTATCTTCTTCATTCTTCTTTGTCATGGCCAAGAACACCCATCACATGCATCAGCTCCTTCTTCATTGTTCCTTTCTTCATGGTGTTCTTTCCTCTTCTTCAACACACAACTGCGATTCCTCTTCTTCTTCGTTTAATTGTCACACTGAAACCTAGCAAAACCCCTAAATTTCTTCTTGTTGTTCGCTAAATCACAACACTCACAGCTCGAGCTTCTCTTGAATCTTCTTCTTCTGTTGTCTTCTCTTCTTCTTCTTCCCTCTATTTTTTTTCATACAGGAACACACAGGGTGTTTTCCTTCTTCCTCTTCCAACACAGAAATGCACTAGGTGTTTCTAGTTTCTTCTTCTTTTTTTAGCTCTTTCTTTGTTCTTTCTTTTGAACAATCAATTGTAAGTTGGTTTTATCATTTTATTTTATTTTATTTCAAACTTTTGTTATTATATTTTAGGGCTACTAAAAATGTTTTTTTTGTTTTCTTCCTTTGTTTATTTGTTTGGTCATTTCATATTATTATTATTCTTACTATTATTATTTTCTTTGGTTTTTTTCTAAACCAATCATAATAAACATCAAAATATTTATTTCACATGTCTATATAGTTATAAAACATAGTTTTATAATTTTATTTTTCTTGATTAATTTATTTCATAATTCCATTGTCGATGTGTTCACATTGCCAAATTACGGGTTATTACAATCTACCCCCCTTACATGAAATTTCTTCCTCAAAATTTGATTGAGGTTATCAAAATGGTGTGTCCAGTCAGATGTTCCTAGTGGAAAGTTCTGAATGTCTTCTCCAGATCACGATGCAACTACAAGACCTTGACTACAAGAACGTATTTGGTCTTGAGGCTCTATATCTTACGAGTAAGTATTCTTGTAGTTGGTTTCTAGTAAGTAGCAATGTTCTGAAGTACTATATTCTCTTCAAGGATGCCCTATGACAAATTTGGTTCAAACTTCCATCATACCAATAAATGGTAAAGGACGCTGTGCCACTCTGATATTGAGTCCAACACGAGGACTTCCCAGGAGATCACCTATCCTTGTACTACTCTTGCCCAAACAGACTTAACTACGGAATTCTGATGGGATCCGATGCATTAGTGTCGGTATGATCGCACCCATATTCCCTTATTCTAATTTTTCAGCAGGCCACCAACACAATCCTTTGCAATAGTGTCTCATTTCCATTCTGATAATAGAAGTGGTTGCAACAATCTTGATGGCTTTCTGTGCTCAGCCTTTACTTGCTGACAAGTTAGGCATCTAGAGATATTTGTAACCTAATGCGGTTTCATGTTTACAATATCTCTTTGAATTCCCATTAACTTCTACACGTGCTACTACCTCCTATAACACCACCAATAGTCCATTTACTAGTGACAATTTATTTTCAAGATTTTTTTTCTTTTTGAAACACATGACCCTATGGTGCTTAATTCAAATAATAATTGAATAGCACAGTAATAAAAAACACATACCTTCCACTGCAGGAGTGGGATTCATTTGGGTATGAATTGCACAGAGTTGAGCATGATCTTCCTGTTGTGACTACTAAGGATCTAATACTAATGCTCTAGTGGGACAGTTTTTGGCAAAATGTCCCTTCTGATAGCAAACATAACATAGTCCTTGCTTCCTAGCTCTGCCCTGTCTGATAATCCCTAGCACAGAATCTCGAGATTGCTGACTTTGTTGTCTACATTGTTTCTTCTGTGGGCCTCCTACAATCTGCTCCGGCTCTGCTCTCTTGTTCTTTGCGTTTAATGCTAGTTCCTATTCCAGATCATTCTCTATCCTCTATGCTCTCATTATTGTCTCCCTCAAATTGGTCAGCCTTAATGGAGTAATAATCTTCTTTATTTCCACATTAAGACCCTCTGTAAATTTTTCAATATTCAATCGTTCATCTCTCACAAATTCCAAGATATACATAGACAATTCGATAAATTTTTGTTTGCATTCCAATATTGTCATTGTCATCTGCTTCAATTTGATGAAATCTAATTATAACTGCTTTGTCTTCTCAGTAGGGAGAAATGTATCATAAATTAAGGTTTCAAGCTCGTCCCATGTTAAACTTGACTCATCTATAACAGGGTAATTCTCAATCACCTACCACCAATAATACGTCAGTCGCACCAACTGGTGCACTGCTAACACCACCCTCCTAGGTCCAGTCACTCCCATAGCATTCAAGTGTTGATTCATTTCAATAAGCCACCTATCAGCTGCAAAGGGATCAGTCATGCCCTCGAAGGTGATAGGTTGCAGCTTCGGGAATTCGATCAACAAATCTCACTGCTCCCTGTCATAGATGACTAATCTACACCGTGGCACTGTCTCTATAGATCTATCCACCTGATGAGTCTGAGGCTATAGCTCTACTTAAGGCTCTGGCTATACTAGTGACTACACCTGTGGCTGAGTAGGTATCGACAGCTGTGGTGACACAGATGGCTGCAGAGTTCTCACCACTTGCTCCAACAGTCCCAGAGTGATCTCTAATCTCACTCTCTAAGAATCTCTACTATCAATTCTGGGGTTACCAAAGTCTCCACAGACGCTGCCACCCCTGATGTACCCTCACCACCAGGTTCTCGTTCATCTCTCGCTTCTTCTTTGGCCATATTTCTCCTATTCCAAATCTTTGTCTTCAATATTATCTACAAGTTAAGAATTTGCTTCAGTATATTAGATCAACAATTTTCAATAATTGTAGAAAATTGATAATTTATTCTTATTTCAATCTGGATCTTATCAATCCCCCTTTTTCCTTTAAATTTTGGATACTGTGACTTGTCTTATTGGCCACTACTTCCTACCCACGTATACCCCGCGTTTTCATGCTACTGTGACTCTAGATTCATGTCTCTAAGTTTTCAATTTGTTTCAGTGGACTAGGAGTTTATACTCTAAGTTGACAACATTTTTTTGTTTCTAGATACAGGAATTCGAGTAATATACTTCAAAATAATGATACTACATATATAGCAATCAACCACCCAACATAGAAGCAAAACAATACATGCTAGCATAATGAAATTCCAAGCTGCCATCTATGTTTCCAAGTCCGGGCACCCCATCCTACCCTCGCCCTCTCACACAGACTTCCACTTAGAATTCTATTACACCCATTACAATGGTACAAATGACTCGATTTCCATGGTTGCCCATGTCCCACTATGTTGATCAGGCCTAGTAAAACAGATGCCTCCGTAGATGTATTCTAAGGCTAAAGCAAGACCCACTATGCTGGACCGCCCCATCCCAATATAGCACAGTGCATACAAGTTCTTCCAAAGACATTGAGTATTTGCCAAACATGGTCCATCATTCTCTGAATCCAGGATTCCTCCATATCCCCAAATCCCCATGCACCCCATCCTACATAGAGACCGGAGATACAGAATCCTCCTAAACCAGGTCCTGACCAAACAAGTGTATGTTCATACACATTATATTTATCAGTCTCTAACATATGACCTAAAAGATTTTTTTTAAGTTATTTATGATCAACTGTGCCTTTGTGACAACACCCAGTCTTACCTAGACATAGTGTTTCTATACTTGGCTAATTTCCTTTTCTATGTGAAACCATTGGTCTCAAGTCTTGGACCTTTCCCAAGTAGTGCTCAACCCGCAAGGCCAATTATCAATACTTACGCCACCTTGGACCTTTCCCGAGCAATGCTCAACCTGCAGGGCCAACTATAATACTTATGCCACACCTGTGACTAGTGACTCAAGCATGTTGGTATTACCAAAGTCTTTCCTAGACTTCTAGCCACCTAGTAGAACATCTACTCATTTTATTTATTGTAAAAATTTAGATTTCAAAAAATTCATTTCTAGTGAAAATTCTCTTTCAGTGAAAAATTAGATACGATAATATTAAATCTGATCACTATCCATTCTGGGCCAAAAATTTCCTTTTGGGCACATTGAACCATCTTGAAATCTTTTCCCCTAGTGAGCTGCTAACTAACTCTGATTTCCCTAGAGAGCTACAACCTGGCCTGATACCACTTGGAATCTTTCCCAAAAATCCATATTTCTACTTCAATTTAGATAAATTAAATTTCAGTATTTAAAACCCTTTAAAATTTTCTTTAACTCTCAAATAAATAATTTCTACTTCAATAAGACAATTCTAATATTTAATATTTACATCAAGAATCCAAATAAATTCAATCTCAAATCATATTTCTTTCCATATCAAACTCATCCATTCATCTCATAAGTAAATTTATTACGAACAAAATAAGACTTCCACAAATTCATTCTTCACATCCCTATAATTTAAATAAAATTCAAAAATCACACCCTTTCAACATTTCTCTCATTTAACTTTCAACTAACAAAAATAAATAAATAAATAAATTTAAATTTCTGAATCTCTAAACCCCCAGAACTTCGATAATCATCATTCCAACATCCATCCAAAATAATTCAAAAGCATAATAATTTAGTGCTAAGAAGAATAAGATTTTTGGGCTTCAAACCATAAGCCAAAATCTCCCAAAATTCACCATTTTCTACTTTGGAGCTTTGCAAAGATTTTAGCTCTATTCTTTCCATGCCAATTAATTCACATAATTTATTTAAATTTAACAATAGCTCCAAAATTAAAGAAAATAGATGTTTTATACCTTCCAATAGGTTTCTCCGTTCAAAACCCCTTCAAAATAAACTTTGATGTCTCGATCTATTGAAATTCCAATTACTGCTTTCAAAATAAAATTTAAATAACTAAAATACTAAAATTTATGCTCTTATTGTAAGAAACATTCCCACCTTGCTCGAAACAATTTCGTCGAGAACAACCTCACAACCTATTCTTCACAGATATGATTTTTTTTTTTTTTTTTTTTTTTGGAAACGAGGTGAAAATGATTCAAATGGGTGTAAAGCCCTTAGATCTTAGCTGAAAAGGTTTAGAGACTAGTTTGGGTTGGATTTAGAGAAGTTTGGAGGAACATCAACAACTATTTACACAACCTGAACTAGATTTAGGGCATCACGTTCTTGGATTTGAGCTCAAAATCATGAATCCATCCTATAGCCATTCGTCTTCTCTTCTTCTTTGCAAGGAAATCTCGATCTTCCTCCTTCATTCATCTTCTCTGTGCAGAAACAACAACCAAAACTGTTGTTTCTTCCTGTGTTCTTCATCTTTTTCATTGTGCCCTACAACACACAAGACATTAGCTCGTTCTTCTTCACTCACGGATCGCACCAGTAATTCCTCTTCTTCTTTGTTTCAGTCCAGACCAGCAACAAAACTGAGCCCTTTTTTTTGCACAATTGTATTTAGCTCATCCTCTCTGCTTGTCATCTTCTTCACGCAACCTAAACACAGCAACAATGGTTTTTCTATTCTTCGTTCATCCAAACGTAGTAGCTTTCTTCTTCATTCTTCTTCGTCACGGCCAAGAACACCCATCACATGCACCAGCTCCTTCTTCGTTGGTCCTCTCTTCACAGTTTTCTTTCTTCTTCTTCTTCAACACACAAATTGCACAATTGTGATTCCTCTTCCTCTTCATTTAATCATCACACATAGACCTAGCAAAACCCCTAAATTTCTTCTTGTTGTTTACCGAAATCACAACACTCACAGCTAAGGCTTCTCTTGAATCTCCTTCTTCCGTCTTCTTCTCTTCTTCTTCTTCTTTCCTCTATTTTTTTCACACTGAAATGCACAGCGGTCCGTTCTTTCTTCCTCGTCAAATATAGAAACGCACTAGGCGTATCTGGTTTCTTCTCCCTTTTTTTCAGCTCTTTCTTTGTCCTCTCTTTTGAACAATCAATTATATGTTGGTTTTATCATTTTTTTTCAAACTTGTGTTATTGTATTTTAGGGCAACTAAATTTTTTTTTGTTTTATTCCTTTGTTTATTTGTTTGGTCACTTCATATTATTATTATTCTTACCATTATTATTTTCTTTGGGTTTTTTTAGACCAATCATAATAAATATCAAAATATTTATTTCACATATCTATATAGTTATAAAACATGGTTTTATCATTTTATTTTTCTTGATTAATTTATTTCATAATTCCATTGTCGACATTTTTACATTGCCAAATTACGGATTATTACAGTTTGAGAAATAAAAATCAAATATTGGTTGATTAAAAAAAGAAAAACAAAGAAGGGACTAGAAGCTGCGTGAATAACAGGGGTGAAGAAGAGAGCTATGATCTTGCCCGAGGAAGGAGAAGACAAGCTAACTAGTGCGTTTGGACAAAGAAGAACAACAAAGAAGCAGTTGCACTATTCGTTGCTGCTTGTGTGTGAAAAGAGAGAAGAACGACTGCAACTAGGTGTTGTTGGGCGTTGTTCACGCGAAGAAGAAATAGTAGCAATAACTTTGTTGTTTGCTCGCACAAAAAAGAAGAAGAAGAACCCCAACTGCTATTGTGTTTGCTTGCGCGAAGACGAGGAAAGGCGACACTATTGTTGTTGCATTCTGTGCATGTTGTGGGAAGAAGAACAAAACTAGCTTGCTGCTGGTACGTTTCCTACGCGAAGGACGAATAACAAGAGAGAAATCACGTTTTGGGCTCAGATCTGTGAAAATTAGTAATACCCTAGATTTGAAAATTTTTTCAGCCTTTGAATCTTGGGGATTTGATTTTGTTTCAGGGTTTAGAGAAGGTTTTGAAGCATATGAAGTTGATATTTGTGAAGAACATGTTGCAAAGAAAGGTTTCATCATTAAAAATGTTTTGGAACAAAAGGGGATGTCTAACGGATGATTTTGTAGCTCTATTGTCAACGTTTGAGATATTGAATGCTGGTTATGGATATGTAATAGATTTAGGGCATCAATTATCAGTTTCACAAGGGAACAAAAGGGGTTTTCGTTTTTGGGCAGACTTGAGCATAATGATGCCCTAAATCCGAAGAACAGATTGAGAAGAGCGATGCACTAGTTTTCGAACCCAGAAATGTGAAAAACTACCCTCACAGCGTATTCAAAAATCAGATCTAAAAATAATAAGCTGCGAAAGGGATTTGGGAATTTTGACGCACAGAAACATTACAAAATTTGGTGAGCTTCGTTTTCACATGCTAAGGAATGATTTTTAAGTTCCATTGTGGTAATTGGATCAATTGAATGTTGTATTTGAATTCGTAATAGATCTAGGGTATTGAACCTCATTTTGAAAGGGGTTTTGAATGAAGATTCGAAAGCGGAGAGGTACAAAGATTTATTTTTACTGATTCTTGAAATGAAATTAGATAGAAACTAAATTCTTTGAATTATTTGAAATGGAGAACAGGTTGGAAACTCAAGAAGCCATGAAACAGAGACAAGAAAGTGGGAAATTATTTAATTGGAAGTTCTATGCTTTACATTCTCATTTATTAAAAATAGTTTTATTTATGATTATGAATCTATGATTTATTTACAATTCTAAAATTATTAAATTGACGTGGAAAAAGGATTATTTGAATTATTTGGAATGTAAAGAACAGGTCAGAATACTCTGGAACTTCCAAAGTAGAAATTGGGAATTTTGGAACTTTTAGCTAAAAGGTTTGAGTTTTAAATTCTTATTTCTCTTTGAAATATTTTACTTGTGATGAATAAATTATTTGATGGATGTTCGAATGTTGATGTTGAAGTTCAAGGGGTTATGGAGATTCGGAGATCGAAAATTAAATTTAATTGGAAGTTGGATATGAACATTAAGCATTAGAATGATTTTATTTGAATATGAATAACTCTTTACAGATAAAAGAATTCTTGAATGTATTGTTAGCTATAGATTGGTATAATGAGTTTCTATTGTAGATGTATAATTTAGAATGAACCATCACAATGAACTAAAGCAAAGGAAATCCGAAAAAATCCAGGTGGGCAGGATTTCCTTGCTCACTTGTATTATTTAGATTTTAATCTAAAACATGATTGTTTGGTAGTTTCAGGATCTCTTATATGTGTGTTCTGGTTTCTATTGGCTTGATTGAATTGAATAAAGATACTTGGTGCCGAATTAATTGCTTTTAATGCATTTAATGGATTTCATCTCCATTTTCCATATATTTTTTAATGTTAGCATTGTGAATAGTATGTTGTATGGCATGACTTGATGGATTGAGAACTTAAAGGAAGATAAATGACTTTAAGAATAAAATTGTCGATGCTACATATGTAGCCACCGAGCGCATTGTAGTATCCCTGCAGTAAACAGCTGGAGGCACATCTAGGTAGCCCCACTCTAATACTGTATTACTCAGTTAAGAGTCCTTGGAAATAAATAATGATTGTTTAATGTTATTTGTTTTTGAGATAGTGGATTCCAAGGGTATGGCTAAGCTTAGTGTACCTGAATGCCACAGGTATGGCTGTGCAGTGTACCTGAACATTTGTGTATGTTATTGATTGATGATTGGTTGATGATTGATTAAGGGCCCCAATTATGGCTGTGTAGCGTACTTGAAACTTAACGCAATTGGAGTTTATGTGTTATTGTGTATGGCTGGGGAATTATAGCATACACCTAATTGTGAGATATAGTTGAGTCTAGCATATCATGGCATTTTGGAACCTATGGGGATTATCGGGAGAATATCTCCTTCAGACTTAGGTTACAATAAACCAATCTATTGTATGAAACAATTAATGTTTTGAAAGTGTTTGCATATTTTGGATTTAATCTCTATAATGCTTGTGATATTTGGTAATGATCCACTAGGCTTTCAAGCTCACTCATTTTATCTTTTTTAGGTACCCTAAGAGTCATATGCATTAATCTCACAAGTTTTAAAGCTTTGCATAAAGAACCTCTGGGAGGTTAACTTTGTTTTGTGTTGGATGTCTTTTGATGTAGTTATTAATCAGGGCAGACACCTACTTTTTGTTGTAACTTATATTTCTACCTTTTATTTTCATGCTTTGGACTTTGAACAGGATTTCCATATTTTGGATTGTATAAAGGATATTTCATTTTCAATTATTGAGATGTATTCCACTGCATTATTCTATTTAAATTATTGCATCATGCATGCATCTAGATTGCATACAAGTGGGAAATAGCAACAAGAACTTCACGACTCTGATTCTGGGGGATGGTAACCTGATGATCCATTCTGGGGAGTCCGGACCTAAGGCCGGTGAATCACAAAGTGGTATCAGAGCTATGGTTGTAACTCTCTAGGAATGGATTCCAATTAATATCACAAAGTTAGAGCTGTTACTAAGCTCTTTGGAAAATGACAACATGGACTGTAGAGTCTTAAACTGAAAAAGGATGCATGATGGAGTCACATCCGGGTTACAAGGTAATGGTTGTTCAGCATTATCTCCAGAGTCACTCCAAATATTACATGATTTTGAAATCATTGAATGTTTTTTACTTAAAATAGTAAACGGATTTTACCAAATTTGGTTTTCATTGGAAATGAGTTTTGAACTTGATTTTTGAAAAGCATTAGATGATGCTAACGTACTTGAGTACTATTGCTGATGTCACATGAGTATAGGTAGTGATCCCTGATGGTTGACCTTCTCTCAGGGTAAAGGTCCTTGAAGGGCTGATCTGGTTAGATTTTCTTCCTCAGAAGTATGTACGAGAGGGCTGACATTTATGCTGACTAAAGGTCCTAGAAGGTCGCATTATTATTTTGGAAAGGCCCAAGGCGATAACACTTGGGACTAATGTTATCACTTAGGTATGAAGTTAACTAAGTCAACTATGCATTGCATGGAAACACTAGACTCATGTAGAAACTGAGTGTTGCCACGAATGGCACAGTGGGTCATAAAGAAATTAAAAGATTTTAGGGCATATGTTAGAGACTGAAAACGTGTATGAATGCACACTTGTTTGGTCAGGACTCGAGTTCAAGAGGAGGTTATATCTTTGGTCTCTATATAGGATGGGGTGTATAAGGATCTGGAGGTATGACGAAATCCTAAACTCAGAGAATGACGAACCATGTTTGGTGAGTGGTCAGTTTCTTTCGCTGAACTTGTACGCACTGTGATGTACTGGGATGGGGCGGTCCAACATGGTGGGTCTTGAATCAGCCTTAAAAATTGAGACACTTATGCCATTGTAATGGGTGCAATGTAATTTTGGGTGGAAGTCTGTGCAGAAGGGCGAGTGCGAACCTAGGCACACAGACCTGGAAGCACAGATGGAAGCTTGGAATTTCATTATGCTTGGATAAATTGTGATTGGGTGTTGATTGAATGTTTGCTATATATATACATATATGGTATAATTATTTTGAATATCATAACCCAAAATTTTGTATCTAGAAATAGACGAAATGTTGCCAACTTAGAAGCAAAAACCTCTAGACCATTGAAACAAATTAAGAACTTAGAGACAATGCACCTAGAGTCACAATAGCACAAAAACGCGAAAGGGTATAAGTGGGTAAGAAGTACAGGTTATTATCACAAGTGTTAGTATCCAGCATGTGGAGGTAAAGGAGGAGATCAGATGGATTATTGCCACCACTGCTACTAACCACACTAGTAGTAAAATTGTAGTGAGAGCATAGATGATATAGTGTGATGATAATATAAGTGTCTACTTTAGCCATCTATGCCAGAACCACAATCAAAAGCTACACTTATTCACCACATAAACTGTCAGACTACATGCTGAATGAAAACAAAAATGTCTAAACAGCTCCAATCTATCCCCGGTAAGAACATACATCAAATTGTTGGTAAGTCTCCATATTTTCTTTTATGGAATTGTCATGGATGTCGCACATGATACCTAGGTTAGAATATCGTCGTTTATGTATTTAATCACGCCAGAGTTTGTGAACTCACAGTTCTTCTCACCGTTGACTTGGAAAGAAGGATACATTCACAATTTTCTCACTGAAAATAGGACACACATTATTCCAAAATCACTAATGACAATTAAAACGTGATACCTAAAGATAAAAGGTGGTGACCATTATGGAACACTAGAAAACAATTGAGCTACATCAGTTCAAAAACCCATGGAACTACTCAACTATGTGAAAGACTTGAAGAAGCTTTAATTGATTCTCAGGGAATGCTTTCAAAGGAGCAACAAACTCACATCCTTTATCATAGCAAAATGATGAATCTAGTGTGCGTTGATAAATACACCAGCTATATCCATGAATCTGAGGAATAGAGTATAACACCCCGACTCTCAAATCAGACGTCCCGTCACATGCTATGGGTCTAGCGTGGAGATGCACCCCCCTTGGCGGAGATGCCACACGCATGAGTCATCATCTGTTGAGAATCAAAACACTACTTAAAAATATTCCTATCAAAATCTCTTTCTTCAAATTCAAGTTCATGTTAGATAGTTCTTAAAGAAATATATGGAAACACATTTATCATAAAATAAAAGATCAAAATAATTTTTCATTGTATTCACCGAATTTCCACAGTTAGACAAAACAAACAAAAAATTAGAAATCGTAACTCATAAATCACAAATCACAAATCACACAGTGGAATCACTTCAAAAATTTCTATTAAAACAATAAATCTTAAACATATAATATCGTTCAATGGTTACACTAAGACATTTAAATACTTTTCAAGTCCAAAATAAAATGAGATACATATAGATCGGTTCAATAAAAGAGATAGTTACAAGATTTGTCTATTCGAACTATAACAAAATGAAAACAAAACTATGTGTAGACCCTTACACAAAACTCATCACTACACTATTTTGACTGATAAGGTCATCACTGTACTCCAATTCTGCAAATATCTGAAAAATGTAAAATAGGGATGAACTCAAAAGCTTAGTGTATCATTCCTACACATCATACATATTATACAGATCAAAATTCAAAACTTTGCAAACACTTTCAAATATTAGCCATTCAAACATTCAATTATTTTGGTTGTAATCTAAGACCAGAAGAGTGTTGAGATGACTCTTAGTATTCCCTGTGATCTGAAACAAAGATAAATCTCAGGTAACGCCTAAGGCTAGTTACCTGTCAGAATCACAATCCGAGATAGTGTACTTACTACAGCGTAGTGTCATCTCCCAAAGACTTCTAACTATCGCAGGCAGCTCAAGGTTGAAAACACCTACGATCTGCCTTGTAGCTCGTCAATCTTAACAGTAGATGCCACCTCGATCCGTTTTAGGCTCGTTGATTGAACCGGTATGTAGATTCTTAATAATTCTTCATCTTATTTTAGTTTCACAAACAAGTTCAATCATACTAAAGCATCACACATACATTAGAAAATTTATCAAATAAGGCATGCAATTGAAGTAGCAGTCAAATAAATAAATAATGCTACCTAAATGCAGTTTTCCTATTTATGCATGCAATAAATAAATAATCATTCATCATAACATCACCCAAGCGCTCCAAACAAGTTCAATCAGTTTTTGAAGGCAATCCTAATTAATCTAGAACTATTCAAACAATTGTTTCAAATTTTAAATCTACATAATACATACGAGCAACGAAATCCCGCCCACCAGTATATGTCAGAAAACCCTTGCGCCACCTTGTAAAAATTCACCGCCTAATACTCTTGATCTGAAATTAAAATCAAATTAGTTAATTAATTAATTTTCAAGTTCCTAGTATTCATCCAAAAATGAATTAGAAATAATCTAAGCTTATATTTTAGACAAAATAACCCCTCTACTATTTTAAACTTTTAATCAAAAAATAGAAAATTCAAATAATTAATTCCCAAGTCCCCTGCAATTCATCCACTATAAATTAAAAATATTATACGGCTTGGATACTCTTAAAACTTCCATATCTATTTTTTTCTAACTTGGAATCTTTTCCAAAAATTTCTATTTTTGTTAGACCTCAAAATAAATCTAGTCTCACACGACCAAAACCTCTAGGATTTCCACCAATCATTCTACTTTTATCTCTAAAAGAAATTTATTCATATTCCACTAATTTCATCCGAATTAAATAAGATTTCCTAATCTAAAATCTGAGCTAAACTCTAGAAATATTAATAATCACATGAAAATATTTTTAAACCTCCAAACTCCGAAAATCTACTTCATTCATCTCCACTGTTTATTTTTCATATCAAAATAATATTCCTCAACCACAAATTTTTCTAATCTAAGCCTCCAAAATTCCCATTTCCACGAATAAATATTTTTAAAATCTTAAACATCAATAATAGGTTTCTCTGGTATCCAAAAGAATTTATTTAGATCAAAACAAAGTTTTTTCAACTCTGAAAATCTGAACTAGGACTCCTTGCACCTCCTCACAGATCTTCACTGCTCTATAATTTTAATCTAACAATAGAAAACTTACATATTAAATTTTCTAGGCCTCTACTACTTTTTCAAATTAAAAAAAAAATAATCTAAGGCTTAAAATCATTCAAAAAAATTCCTTAACTCTTACATAAATAATTTCTAGTCCAATAAGACAATTCTAATATTTAATATTTACATCAAGACTCCAAATAAATTCAATCTCTGATCATATTTCTTTTCATATTAAAATCATCCATTCATCTCATAAGTAAATTTATTACAAACAAAATAAGACTTTCACAAATCCTTTCTTCGCATCCCTATAATTTAAATAAAATTCAAGAATCATACCCTTTCAACATTTCTCTCAATTTAACTTTCAACTAACAAAATAAATAAATAAATTTAAATCTCTAAACTCCCTTATCTTCGATAAGAATCATTTTCCACATCAAATTTAATATAGTCCCATAACAGAATAAAAATCAACACAATAGAATAGGATTCTAACCACTGAATCCCTTGATTAGGGGTTCCAAAAATTCAGATTTTTCCCTCGAAACTTTGTGCATGTTAGAACTGTTATTCACATTCCAAATAATTCAAAAAGTTCTTTCTAAATTACTTTTAGCTCAAAAATAAAAAAGTAAAGCTTTTAAACCTCACGGATTGAACTCTCCGTTCAAAACCCCTTCAAAATGAACTTCAATGCCTCAATCTTGCTCGAAACAATTTCAAGCGTCAAAACCTTTAAGTATACCCTCGCAGCTTAGTGAATAACAAATTTGAGTTTTGTATACTTCGAAACCCTCTCAAAAACCCCCAAAACAAAATCTGCAGATCTAAAACAAAATCTAGGGCATCGCCTTTGTTCTACTTCATGTACGAGCACCAACTGCAACACACATAGCAATGGCCCTTGTTTTCATTTCTTCTTCTTTCACGCACTAGCAATAGGCAAGTCGTGCGTGTTCTTCATTTTCTTGACTATGACCATGGCTGCTGCTGCTTCTTTGTCCAAACGCACCGACTTGTCTTCTTCGTTTCGATCCAAACGTTGTAGCTTGCTCTATTTTGGTTTTCTTCTTTTTCCATCATCTTCTTCTTCTTCATTTCAGCACAAACGTAGTAGCTTCTTCTTCTTTTCTTCTTGTTTGATCGTCATCCTCCAACCAACAAAACCCCAAATCAATCTTTTTTTTTTCTTTTCAATTGTGTTTTCCTCTGGTTTTTTCATTCTTCACGAAATTTTTGAAATTTTTTTCTATATCTATGATTTATTTTGCAAGCCCATAGTTGAGTTTAATCACCAATATTTGATTTCTATTTCCAACCATAGTCTATGCATATATTTAAATAAAATATGATTTTAACTCATTTATTTCTTTTTTTTTGAGAACCTCGTATTTTTAACTATTATTAATCCTAAGAATATATTTTCTACATGTATTATAAAAGTTCTTATTTATTTTTAACAATCTTTATTTTTTTTCAATTCCTACTCACAAGCATTTTTCTTTGTTAAATTATTTTAAATTATCATTTCTCTACAAATATACCTTTCATTTTATATTTTTATTTTAATTTCGATCTGTATGCATTTGTGAGATTTCGGAGTGTTACATAGAGTCTTCAGCCAGATCTTCTACATAGGATCAGAGTGGTATAGCGAAAACGTGGTGAGAACCCTGCAGCCAACAGTAACACCACAGCTGCCAGTATTAATACAACCACAAACTTTGCCACTACCATAGGCTCATCAAGAGGTCGAACTCCCCAACATAGTATCATAGACTAGCTTAGTCAGTTATGATAGAGCAGTAGTGAGAGTTGTTGATCAAATTTTAGAAGTTGCAACCCAACACATTTGAGGGAAAGTGTAGTGAGATCACAGAGGATAGAGTGTGGTCTGGAACAGGGAAAAGTGGGTGCGATCATACCAGCACTAATACACCGGATCCCATCAGAATTCCACAGTTAAACATATATGGGTGAGAGTAGCACTAGAATGGGAACGTGTGATAGGCTTTCAAAATGCCTTCCTGTACTTCCACCACACCAACAAGTGGAGTTAAAAAATTTGAGTAGCAGCCTAGTGCAAAGCCCATCGCTATTCCACCACACGGAAGGACTCCAGTGGGCTAATGAAGCTGAAAACATAGTGGGATGAATGCCTTGAGAAAGGATTCACCAAACATAGTAAGTTACCTTAGGAAACTTTGATCCTATCTACGAGAAAGTAAGATGGATGTAGAAGATTATAAAATAGACTACTGGGAAGTAGAATTACATAACTATAAAGAATTAGTTCATTAAGGTTAGACTAGAAGACTTGTTTGATCAATTTGAAGGACTTACACAATTCCTAAGATTGATTTGGGATCAGGGTATTGCCAATTGAATAACCCAAGAGTCTAACATACCGAAAACAACTATTATAAACCAATATAAACACTTTAGGATTATAGTTATACTGTTTGGATTAAGTAATGTATGGTTTGTATTTGGAGATCAAATGAACGACGTTTTAACTAGATTTTCAATGTAAGATCAGAGTAGTGCAGTTGAAGAATTGCATGCTCAAGAAATGGTGGGACTGCATAGAGTCATTGCAAGTAGTAAGTCAAACTGAGATTTCCAAATTTGTGCTTCAAGGCTTGCAAAGTTTTGCAAAAGGAAACATGAGAGCAGACCCACTATAGGTATGGTGTTTCATCCCCAGATAAATGGACAAACTGAGAGGGTCAAATATATAATAAAAGATGTGCATGCAATGTGCACTCTTAAATTTAAGGGCAAGTGGAGCCAGCATCCGCATAAGGATAGCTCCACATGAAGCACTTTGTGATAGACCCTACAGGTCACCATCTTGATGGACGAATATTGAGGATCAAGTATTTATTGGATCAAAAAGGATAGAGGAGAGGACACCCAAATAAAGTGGATCCAGAAGAAGTGAACTATCACTCAAAACAAATAAAAGAACTGTATGGATAAAAGAAGAAGACACTAGCATTCCAACAGGATGCCAAAGCACAATGGAAGTTAGTTAACCAATCAAACAGCTTGAAGACAAATAGGAAGCTAGCAAAGAGATGTTATGATTCAATGATTTGCTTAAGATCCTTAGCCATACTAGTAAAGATGCTAATGAACTGATTATTATCGAGTAGAACATCCTTGATTTAACATTTGTTCCATGAGTTGATATTCCAGAAGTACAGATCATAGTCGTCATTGATCATACATGGGGCAGATTATTTACTTTAAGGCCAACGACCTTCTTCTAGTCAAGGTCTTGTAAAGGCATCACATCTAGAGAAGATGATCTAGGAATTAGAAAAAGGAAATATGAACAAAGTAACTAGAGCTCTTCAGTAGGAATATCTAAATGGGACACATTATTCAAGTAACCACTTTATTCAAATTTTGAGGGCAAAATTTCTTTTAAGGGGGGTAGGTTGTAATATCTCGAAATTTTACAAACGCGTACATGTCTCAATTAAAATAAAAATATAAAATAATCAATCAAAAAATAAATAAATGTTTTTATGACATATATGTGATGTAAACTTTGGGTTAAAAATATAAAAATGAAAGTTATGTTTGGGAGAAAAATAATAATTAAAATAATAATATATGTAGATATGAGACCCCCAAAACAACATAGCAATAGAAAAAATATATTTACGAGGTTCGTGAAATAGTAGCAATCAAAAGAAAATTAAAAATAATACAATGCTTTTGTGGGTATGAAGATGCGAGAGGTACAAAAAAGAAAATGAATGGGATTTATTCTCATGCGTATATGTTGCTTCACAAATAAAAGACAATACAAAATAAATAATTGAATAAGTAGAGAAAGGAAGATTGAAAATAAAACATTTTGATTTCCATAAGATAAGATTAGTGGAGCAAAAAATCAACCCAAGTGAAAATCATATTAGGTGTAAACGAAGTATAGTTGGTTTTTACAAAGAAATAAAGGAATTAAAATCATATTTTATTTAAATGTATGCATAACCTATGGTTTGAGAAATAAAAATCAAATATTGGTTGATTGAAAAAAAAATGAAAGAAAAACAAAGAAGGGACCAGAAGCTGCATGAAGAACAGGGGCGGAAAAGAGGGTTTTGCAATTGGAGTGAATTGAAACAAACTACAAAGTTGCGTGAGGAAGGAGAAGACAAGTTGCTGGTGCGTTTGGACAAAGAAGAACAATGAAGAAGCAACAACGTTGTGTGTTGCTGCTAGTGCGTGAAAAGAGAGAAGAACAACTGTTGCTGGGTGTTGTCCATGCGAAGAAGAAACAGCAGTAGCATGTGACACCCCGGCCCCCGCTCCGGGAGCCATCCACCGCCACGCGTCAATCTGGGCTCAACACTAAGATTCACGTTGCCCTTTGACTACTTTGTCGTGCATGGGGGATAAATCACATCAATCTTCGGATGCGAGAGACCAGGGTTGTCACTAACCTTTCCTCAAACCATCCTTTCCACTAATCTCAGGGGAGTATAATAAGAAAACCATTTCAAACAATTGTTCAACTCACAGTAAAATTTATATTAAAAAAAAATACGTCACCGGATTATCACAGAAATTAATCATAACAAATCAAGATACTACAGCGGAATCAAATATCAAAATACACAACCAATGCTATACAGTTTAGATATATTAAGAAAATATGAACTTCTTTTGCAACTAAAACCTTTCTTCAAAAACTTACTAAAAATTCACAGTTCAAAACAAATACAGTGTTTCAAAATTTATATGTCAAATATATAGTAAAATGGACAACATGTCCCAGTTTTCTTCATAAATACTAGAACAATAAAATAGTTTAAAACCAAAAGAGACTCAAAGCCAAATGGTAACCTCCCAGTGAGGTTATCCTACCTCCTCCAGTCGATCAGTGTACTCCACCTCTGCGAGTACCTATAAAAGAAAGTGGAGTGAGCTCGAAAGCCTAGTGGATCGTCCCTACACATTACTATCATTATATAAACCAAAATAAAAAACATGCACACACTTTCATTACGTTAATCGTTTCAAACATTCATTTGTTTTATTGTACTCTAAGACTAAAAGAGCTATACTCCCGGTGTTTCTTAGTGTCCAAAAATCGATCCTGGTTGATAATGCCTCGAGCTGCACTACCGTTCACGACCTTGGCACACATCCAAGAATAGGTGCAATGGTGTACGGCCATGGCTCACCCATCCGAGGAACCCTCAATCATAGTAGGCGGCTCCATTAAGAACACCAACGGTGGGATCCGAAAGATGTCGTGCAGCAAATATGGCCTCATCCACGAGTTGTCAACAGATGCCACCATCACCCCCGGTATGTGAAATTTTAAGTCTTAGTTTAATCTTCTTTAGTTTTCAATAGTTTCATTCCATACCATATCATCATGCAAGGTATCTAAATCATGTAGCAAGTACTAGAAATAACCAGACATTATGCTTCATATTCAATCAAATACTGGAAGTATGTAACCAGATATTATGCTTCATATTTAATCAAATACTGAAAGTATACAACCAGACATGATGCTCATTTGTCAATCAAAGAATTCAAGAATCATACACATCCTAGCATACATCTAACATCCTTTGCTACACAAACATCATACTTTGAACTTTCAGTCCACATAATACTAGTGAGATGTGCCGCTCCTCGACACTCACTATTCCTCAATCTGAAATCAACAGTCATAAATTCAATTCTCTGAATCACTGAACCCCAAAACTACAATTAAAAATCACAATTCATATCCATTCTAGCTCATCCATATCAATTTCCTTATATAAGGGTCCCAAATATTGGGATTTCCCATTTCACCACATCAGCATACAAAACTATATTCATTTTCTTCTAAATTCATAATAGAACAACTTTAATTCTGATTGTTACCTCAATCGTTGAGTGGATCAAGTTTTATCCTTGCCCAAAGGATTTTGCCCCTAAATCACCTAGATCCAATCAAATTTTTTTAGATCCGTCAAAAACTACAAATGAACAGTTAAAACCTCCAAATTTAGTCTAAAATCATTAATTCAACAATTTAGAAGAAAGATCTAAGCTCACCTCGCTCTGGATCGTTTGGTGTGCCAAAACCCCCCAATCGCCCAATCACATGATTAATTCTGCGATTTTGATGTTTTTACCTATATGAATTGATTTGAACGAGTTTAAGGCATCAAAATCTTACCTTAGATGCTTAGAATTGCTCTAGATTTGATCTGGATCATTTTGACTGTCTCAGGGCAAAAATCAAATCTCTAGTGACCAAAAACGAATGCCCCAAATAATATGCAATTCCTCTTTTGTGATTCTAAAACGCATGAATAGTGCTGGGGATTCCGCAGTGTTGTTTGCAGATTTTTATTCTTTATTTTTTATTTTTTATTTTTTTTGCCCTAGTTCTCCCTTTTTTTTTATTTTTGATTTTTTTTTTCAACTTAAACCAACATGATTTATTTTAGTTTTTTAATAAATATTATAATAAACATTTAAATCTTATGTTTGAACATTTTTTTATTTATTTAGTATTTTTAAAAAAATTTATTTTCAATGTGTACGCGTTGAAACATTTAGGGTTATTTTTATTTTTCTTTCTTTAGATTATACACACACATACATAATAAAACCTTTATTTTATTTCTTGATTGATACATTTATAGTTTTTTATTATTATTTTTTTCTTTTTCGACATGCACATTTTTAACACTCACGGG
Organism: Tinospora cordifolia; assembly: GCA_030144865.1. Classification (NCBI taxonomy): domain Eukaryota; kingdom Viridiplantae; phylum Streptophyta; class Magnoliopsida; order Ranunculales; family Menispermaceae; genus Tinospora; species Tinospora cordifolia. Next base: position 38,853 of record JAJIYU010000623.1, read on the forward strand.
TTATTACACATCAACTATGTTATTTGCTCGCACAAAGAAGAAGAAGAAGAACCCCAACTGTTGTTGTGTTTGCTCGCACAAAAAGAGGAAGGGCAACGCTACTGTTGCTGCGTTCTGTGTATGTTGCGCGAAGAAAAACAAAACCAACTTGTTTTTGGTACGTTTCCTATGCGAAGGACGAATAACAAGAGAGAAATCATGTTTCAAGCTCAGATTTGCAAAAAATAGTGATACCCTAGATTTTGAGAATTTTCGTAGCCTTTGAATCTTGGGGATTTAATCTTGTTTCGGGCTTTAAAGAAGGTTTTGAAGCATACGAAGGTCATATCTGTCAAGAACATGTTGCGAAGAGGGGTTTCAACATTAAGAATACTTCGGAACATGGTGGGTTCATTTTTCATGTCTAATGGATGATTTTGTAGCTCTATTGTTAGTGTTTGAGAGATTAAATGTTGGTTTTAGATATGTAACAGATTTAGGGCGTCAATTATCAGTTTTGCAAGGGAACGACAGGGGTTTTCATTTTTGGGCAGATTTGAGCACAGTGATGCCCAAGATCCATGAAGAACTGAACGAGAAGGGCGATGCCTAGTTTTCAAACCCAGAAATGTGAAAGACTACCCTCACAACGTATTCGAAGATTAGATCTGAGAATAACAAGCTACAAAAGGGATTTGGGAATTTTGACGCACAAAAACGTTGTAGAATTTGGTGAGCTTTGTTTTCACATGCTAAGGAATGATTTTTAAGTTCCATTGTGGCAATTGGATCAATTGCATGTTGTATTTGAATTTGTAACAGATCTAGGGCATTGAACCTCATTTTGGAAGGGGTTTTGAATGAAGATTCGGAAGCAGAGTGGTATAAAGAATTATTTTTACTTATTCTTGAATTGAAATTAGATAGAATTGAAATTCTTTGAATTGTATGAAATGTGGAGAATAGGTTGGAAACTCAAAAAGCCATGAAGCAGAGACAGGAAAGTGGGAAATTATTTAATTGGAAGTTCTATGCTTTACATTTTCATTTATTAGAAATAGTTTTATTCTATGCTTTACATTCTCGTTTATTAGAAATAGTTTTTTCTAATAGTTTTATTTATGATTATGAATGCATGATTTATTTATAATTCTAAAATTATTAAATCGACGTGGAAAAAGGATTATTTGAATTATTTGGAATGCAAAGAATATGTTAGAATACTCAGGAACTTCCAAAGTAGAAATTGAAAATTTTGGAGTTTTTAGCTAAAAGGTTTGAGTTTTAAATTCTTATTTCTCTTTGAAATATTTTACTTGTGATGAATAAATTATTTGATGGATGTTGGAATGTTGATATCAAAGTTCAAGGGGTTATGGAGATTCGAAGATCAGAAATTAAATTTATTTGGAAGTTAAATATGAATATTAAATATTAGACTAATTTTATTTGAGTACGAATAACTCTTTAAAGATAAAAGAATTCTTGAATGTATTGTTAGCTATAGATTATTTTATTTAAATGTGAAAAAGAAGTAGGAACTTAAAAGGATTTATTATAATGAGTCTCTATTGCAGATGTATATTTTAGATGAACCGTAACGATGAACTAAAGCAAAGGAAATCTGAGAAAATCTAGGTGGGCGGGATTTCCTTGCTCACCTGTATTATTTAGATTTTAATCTAAAACATGATTGTTTGGTAGTTTCAGGATCTTTTATCAGCATGTTTTTGTTTCTGTTGGCTTAATTGAATTGAATAAAGAAACTTATTGTCGGATTAATCACTTTTAATGCATTTCATGGAGTTCATCTCCATTTTCCATATATCTATGAATGTTACCATTGTGAATAGTATGTTGTATGGCATGACTCGATGGATTGAAAACATAAAGGAAGATAAATGATTTTAAGAATACAATTGTTGATGCGATGTATGTAGCCATCGAGCGCATTGTAGTATTCCTACAATGAACAGTTGGAGGTGCATCGTAGGTAGCTTCGCTCTAATACTGTATTACTCAATTCAGAGTCCTTGAAAATGAATAATGATTATTTATGTTATTTGTTTCCAAGATAGTGGATTCCAAGGGTATGGCTAAGCTTAGCATATCTGAATGCCACAGGTATGACTGTGCAGTGTACCTGAACATTTGTGTATGTTATTGATTGATTGATGATTGATTAAAGGACCCCAAGTATGGCTATGCAACGTACTAGAAACTTAATGCTATTAGAGTTGATGTGTTACTGTGTATGGCTGGGGAATTCTAGTGTACACCTAATTGCGAGATACGGCTGAGCCTAGTGCATCATGGCATTCTGGAACCTCTAGGGATTACTAGGAGAATATCTCCTTTGGACTTCGGTTACAACAAACCAATCGATTGTATGAAACGATTAGTGCTTTGAAAGTGCTTTCATGTTTTGGATTTAATCTTTATAGTGCTTGTGATGTTTGGGAATGATATACTGGGCTTTCGAGCTCACTCATTTTATCTTTTTTAGGTACCATAAGAGTCATATGCATTGATTTCACAAGTTTTAAAGCTTTGCATGAAGAACTTCTAAGAGGTTAACTTTGTTTTGTGTTGGGATGTATTTTGATGTAGTTATTAATCAGGGCAAATACCTACTTTTGTTGTAACTTATATTTCTACCTTTTATTTCCATGCCTTGGACTTTGAACAGGATTTCCATATTTTGGATTATATAAAGGATATTTCATTTTCAATTATTGAGATGTATTTCGCTGCATTATTCTATCTAAATTATTACATCATGCATGCATCTAGATTGTATACAGGTGGAAATAGGAAAGAAAACTTGATGACTCCAGTTCTCAGGGGATGGTAACCCGATGTTCCATTTTGGAGAGTCTGGACTTTAGGCTAGGGTGTCACATTTGAAGCCAAGGGAGATATTTGTGTTGTGGCCATTGCCTCAAGAGGTCCTTGAACCTTTCCCAAGCTACATACAAAGATTCAAAGTCAGATTGCTTGAAAGAACTGATTTCACCCCGCAATTGATGTACCTTAGTGGGTGTGAAATATTTCTGAAGGAATTTTTCACCCATTTTCTGATGCTTCCCACAAGCAATGTCTGTAGTCGATTCCTAGCTTTATCCCTTAGAGAAAAAGGGAAAAGCCTCAGCTTTAGCTCGTCTTAAATCACCCCGTTCATCTTGATCGTATCACAGATCTCCGTGAAAGAGTTGAGGTGAGCCATAGGATCTTTTATTACTGAACCCCCAAACTATTGTTGTTCCACCATTGTAATCAATGAGGGCTTCAGCTCGAAGTTGTTTGCATTTATCGGCGTCCTAGCTATGTCAGAGTAATTGTTGTTCAATACAGGTTTGAAGAAATCCCGCAATGGTGCATCTCCATTGTTCCCCACACCAAAAGTTCCACTGTCAACCATGGTTGATACTTGTCTTTTGGCTTCCAACCGAATCTGATTTATGGTCTTGAACAAATTTGGATCGTATAGTTCACAAGGATCTCTACTCATGCAACCCTAACACAACAAAAGCAAACACAAGATCATGTGTATTCAATCAAGTTAAAAAGAGAAGAAAATCAATCAAATAAAAATAAAAAATTTTCCTTAATTGAAATTAAACCAAGTTGAACTGGTTTTAAGATGATTAACACTGTTCCCCAGCAACGATGCAAAAAACTTGTTGACAAACCTGCAAGTGTACGGGATCACAATAGTAATAACCAGTAGAGATCGAATATCGTCCTCAGGGAAATAGAATTTAGTTAACTATCTCAAATCCCAACCTAATATTGGTATTAACTTTATTAAGGCACGTGACAGAGTTGAAATTTGTTTGAATCTAAATTAGAATTAAAACTATTGAATGCAATAAAAATCTATTTTGAAAACTATATTGAAAGATTGTCTAGGATAGTAAATTCTTCTATTCTCACCTCCAACTTGTATTCCAATTTATTAAACTTCTATTATTAAGGCCCTCTCCCGCGGCACCTCAACACCTATTAGTCTTGTTTCCTATTACCCTCTTCCGAGTCGCACAGTTAACAACCTAATGCCATGTGAACATTTATCACATGCAACCCCCTAAACAGTTGACAACCTTTCAGTCAATCAACTATCTAAGTCTATATTATGATAGTCTAACCATTAAACCTCTCTCCCAAGTTAGTTTAATAGATTGAGATCATAATGGTCATGGCCAGTAAACATTAACCATTAAACACACAATATAAAACAACGCATCAAAATTAATTAATTGGAATAAGAAGTATCAGGTTCCTACATCAGAAATTTACATTCTTAACTCAGAGATTAACTAGTCTGACATTATATTAAGTTCAAATATCAAAGAATAGATAATACAAGGTAACATACTCAAAACTCAATCCTTGATCTTCAATCCTTTGTTGTTCTTCTTCTTTTACTCTGTTCAACTATCAAGGTCTACTATTTTCGAAGTTCAAAATGTTTTTAAACCCTAATCCACTTTTTTATTTATATTAAAACACTTAAAAATCCTAAATAAAATTAGAAATAAATTGATTAATCGCATTACCGCAACCATCATTATCTCTAGTTGAAAACATGGATTTTTGGTTTTTCTGCGAACTGCCAAACGATAGTCAAATTCTCCATAATGTGCAAGTTTTGGTTACCACAATTGCGAGCCCAATTACTACGGTAACCAATGTGATGTCACCTTCTGCGTTTTTCTGGCTTTTCTCCAACTACCTCGGTCTTCGGTTCACATATCATGGTAATTGGTTACTTTTCTTTGATTTTTACTTTTCTTTGCCTCTTATGTTGTGATTCTTTCTAGGCTTCGTTCCAGTCTTGCACAAACACTAAAAAACCTTCTCCAAACATCATTTTCTCATAGAAATGTTGTAAACAATGCATAACAATGCTTAAATGCAATAAAACATGTAATTCCTATTATGAATACTCATGTGATTAATCATGCACAAATGTATTTGATTTCCTACTAAACTTCTATAAAATGCATATAAACAACCCATAATGATGTTAATCTATTATGCAACTAACAGTTGGTCTCTATCATGTATGTATATATATATGGTCAAATGTGTATTTTGAACAAGACAATATGCAATGCGATAATCACTCTTCGTATGTTTGCTTGCTTTCACTTTCGAGTCTTGCAATTATTTTGATATCACTTGTTGTTGAGGTTGGAAAGGCTTAGCAGTGGTTGAGCGAACTTGACATGATAAGTGAGTTCATCGGGCCATTGTGTCGGTAGAGCCGTCCTTTGGCCTAGGGAAGGGGCCCCGACAGTTGAGCACCGTGCATACATAATTGCAAATCATATGTCAATGTGTTTAAAAAAAATATTAATAATCCTTTATATATTCTCTATATATTTAGAAAGATAAAAATTTCTAATTCAATAAAGATTCTAATTTCTTAGTAAGCTTCTAATTTAAGACAATTTTTAAATCTAAATTTTAGAAATCCAAATCATTTTTGAATACATGATTGATGCAAAATATTCTTTGTCTTTCAGAATTCATTAACCAAAAAGAAACCATTCTATTAGATTTCCTATGCAGATTAATCTTATTTCACCCTCCTTGGAAAGTCTTTTTTTTAATTCAATTGACATGTTTGTTTTCAATGCGATGGATTATTTTCATCCTATTCATGCAGTTTGTCAAGCCAAAAGAGAATGAAGGTTTCTGGAAGAATTCAACCCTGCTTAGAAGCATCAAAAATTTGCCCAAACTATTTTGCATGATACAGTCACACAATCATCTAATAATCAGTCCAAAAAACCTCATCTATATAGAATGTTTTAAGTACATGTGTTTTTAAACATAGGCGAGCTCCAGTGTTTCGATCATCACTCAATGACGTGAAGATTTATTAGTCCACTATTTAGATTCCCTTGTATTTGAGCTTAAGCATTCATTATTTTTTATGAAGTTTTTGTGAGGGGTCTTGTGATCTTGTAAAGAGTGAGGTTGCACACAATGACAGTAATTGTTCTGATTCAACATGGCATGGTCGAAGGTCACTAGTGGTTGATAAGATTACTCGAGTCTAAAAGTAACCTCATAGACAAGAAGTGTTTGTCTGGATTTTACTTTGGTCCTTGTTGCAAAGAGTAGGCATCAGTGTGTAAGTTACTATGTTAGTCCTGTTGCAACAGTTATGTAGCGGTTATACACGTTTGATCATAGTGAAATCTTTTGCTCTAGGCTAGGCCCCACAGACATACGCACGTTGAACTACGTAAACAATTTCTATGCCTCCTCTCTCTACATTACTTTAAATTATGTAATACTGTACTTGACCTTATTTATTTATCATTATTTTGTGAGCACTAACGTGACTTCGAATTAACAAAAATGATTATTTTTAAAGGATTAAATTGGATTGATTTATGGATGGTGAAACATTAAAAGTAAAGTTAATAATGATATGTTTGATAGTATTGTTTAGATAAAAAAAAATTTTAAAGTAATAAAATGTTGGTTTCTAATTTCAAAATAGTCAAATAACCAATGATTACTGGTCAAACTTGTAAAACTAATTTGTTAAAACTTCAAGAATGATATGATCATGAAAAGGAGGAAAAAAAAAGAAAGAAAGAAAGAAAGAAGGATAGAACGAAGTCTTGTATGGACCTAAGCAGGCTCTTAATGCTTGATATATACATTGAAAAATTTTTTTCTTCATTAGAAGTTTGTGAATTCATAAGCTAATTTGTCTCTATTCTTCAAACATGATGGTATAGATTTTATATTCATTCTTATATCTGTTGATGATTGTAATGACCCATATTTTTGGACATTGAGACGACGAGTTCGAAATGTATTTTCATATTTGAATTAATAAATTATAAATAAAAATAAGTGATTTTTACAGAAATTGTATAAATTAATGTGTGTATTCAATATAAAATAAAATAAATAAATTATTATTATCATTATTATTATTATTTAGTGGGAGCTAAGTTGAAAAAAAAATGAAATGAATTATTGCAATAAATTAATTCTTGCATACACACACACACACACACACACACACACACACACACACACACATATATATATATATATATGATAAGGATGGTTTGGTTGGGTAATGGGAAAAAAATAAAGAAAGAAATATAAGAGGATAATCATGATGAGGTGTAAGATAAATGAAGATTTATAAATAATAATAATAATAATAATAATAATAATAATAATAAAGAAGATTAATTGTATGAGTTGATTATTAATGCATGAGACCCATTGTACTTAATGCATATGTGTGTGTGTGCGTGTGGTATGAGTTGCTCATCTCATTCTTCACTCAACTTGCATCAACAAAAGGAAATCTAAGAGAGCAAACCAAGAGAAAGGACAAAGAAAAGAAAGAAAAAGAAGGAGAAAAAGAGGACGAAAAAGAAAGAAAAGTTATGCATTATCAAGGATCCGATGTTTTAGATAAATTATTTTTACCTCTTTTTAATTCAAAATTGTTATGGAAGTTATGAATTACAATTTTTCTAGTATAGGTTTCAATAAAGTGATAGTTTATTGTGTAACCCAAAATCTAAGGTGTGTTTTTACTATGAGTAAAACTATATATATATATCATTATGTTCAAATCAACGAGTAGAATATAAATATATATTTTATTTATACTCATTTAGGCCCTAAGAATTTATATGGTAATTGGAAGTTGACACATAAGGGGTATACCTATTAACACTAAAATTTTAGTTAGCAGGTACCGCAATGTCCAGGATAAAATTTTGAACTCAATGACACTAAAATTAAGATTCTTGAAGGTTAATTGATATATTAAATTTGTAATTATGCGATTTGAGGATTAATTAATAAATATTAAAAAAATGTATATAGGTTATATAATGTTCAATAATAGGAAATTTTTATGTAATGTTTTATATATTATGTTGTATAACATTATAAAATACTTAATCGAAAAAATGCATAACATAAGAAATAATTAAGTTTTTTCTTATTTAATATATTAAACCGCCAAATTTATGAAATGGCTAGTTATTATATACTAAAAGTGGGACACACGTCAACAGTATAGATTTTTGATATTTTGGATAAATATTAAGGGCTTCATTGTACCAATCGACCTTGTTGACCACATTAACCCTGTTGATCATACAGTTTAGTGAGTGTTAGGCGTGGTTAGGGTTGGCTATATTGACTAAATCCATAAATGGACCATAATTGACCGAGTCAATGTAATACCCCAAATTATTTGTATATATGAATGAGATTTAATTAATATAGACACATGTATATATTACTCTGTACTTATATATGTGACATTTTATATAAGATAGACTCAT